>CM076581.1:232140400-232286785 GCA_034641835.2 Pinus albicaulis | reverse complement strand
CCAACATATCATATCATAAATGAATCTATAGGTACTTTCGCAACATAACATATAACAGATGTATTCACAATTAAAATAGATATTCACATCATAGGTTCGCATCAACAGTAACTTTAACAGATCCAGGTATCACACAGATACTTCAACAATACTTTCGCATTCATTAATATTCAGATCTACTTACAACCAAAACCAGCCCGCGCACATAGCCTAGCGGGATCCGTACAAAGTAGGAATGAGCATCTCCATGCACACAACTGGCAGGAGTCCTTACCCAAAACAACCCACAGCAGATCTAAAAATTCGTACGCAGCATCAATCTTAATTCTTTCCTACCTTAAGACTCAAACTTTTTGTCTATTTATATCGATTTAGCCTATGCTTCCAATGGTCTGCAAACCATGGTTTACGAACTCTTGGTCTACCCTTGACCCATTACAATGCATTCGGGGCTTTGACACACCCAAAAACCCCTGCATTAGACTAATTAATACCAAAAATATACAAAAATCTCCAAAATTCATAGCTTTTAGGGGACCCTGTTCCAATAGCCATGTCTTCTTCTTTAAATGATTGTAACACCAAAAACATTTATGTTGGTGATGATAGATCTCTTAGTGTTGTAGGGTATGGAACCATTCATCTAGATAATGGTTAGTTTAATGATGTATTATGTGTTCCTACCTTGTCCTGCAACCTTCTTTCCATTTATTAGATAACTCATTCAGGTGAAGGAAAAATAGTAGAATTCTCACCTCATGATGTTGCAATTAAGGACCTAAGAGATCCTAAACATATTTGAGCTACTGGCATTGCTGATGATTTCACAAGGTTGTATAAGTTTGAAAACTTTGGGTCATCATGTCTTCCCTCCATTTTTGTTGCTCATAATGACGAAGTGAGAAAAATTTGGTATGAGCGATTTGGTCACTTAAACTATCGCTCTCTTCAAACTCTATGTAAAGTAAATATGGTGACAGGTCTTCCTATGGTATCTTTCCGGGATGGTGTTTTTTGCAGTTGTGTACTCGGAAAACATCATTGAGACAATTTTGACAAATGTGCCTCTTGGCACACTTCAGCCCCTTTGCAGCTTGTTCACAGTGATTTATGTGGTCCACTTTTAGTTATTTCTTTCTCTAGCTACAAGTACTTCTTAAATTTCATTGATGACTAGACACACTTGGGTATACTTCTTAAAACTCAAGAGTGAAGTTTTTAACATGTTCTTGGCCTTTAAGGCCTTTGTTGAGAAAAAATCTGGACATCAAATTCTTAAGTTAAGATTAGACAATGGAGGAGAATATGTTAACAAAAAATTTATCAACTTTTTCATTGACCATGACATTCAATTGCAACATACTGTTCCATATACTCCACAATAAAATGGTGTAGCTGAAAGGAATAATTGCACTCTAAAAGAAATGGCTAATTGTATGCTTCAATCTAAAGGACTTAGTCTTGATTTTTGGGTAGAATAAATTAAGTGTGCAAGTTACATAGTAAATCACACTCCTACTAAGGTTTTAAGGAATATAACTCCATAAGAAGCCTAGAACTCAATCAAACAAGATTTAATTCACTTTTGTGTTTTTGGAAGTGAAGCTTGGGTCCATATTCCAGATGCGAAACATAAAGCCTTAGAACCTAAGAGTGAAAAATGTATTTTTTTTGGATATTCTGAAGCTGTCAAAGGATATAGACTTCTTCAACCAAAATCCAAAAATGTAATCATTAGAAGAGATGTAAAATTTGATGAAAATATATCGGCATGCAAGCCTAGTTCGACGGGTGTGCCATCTTTGGCCTGCAAGCCTGATTCGACATATGTGCCACCTCTCTCTATCTCTTCTATTTTTGACAACATTCCTTCTTGTTCAGATGATGAAAACGATGATGAAAATCGTCCTCCACCTCCTCAAGATCTTCCTTTAGCTCCACAACTTCTAAAATGGGTCCGCTCTACTTGGGATGCAATAGGTTCTCTTGCTAGTGACCCTGCAGATCAACGTCGTACACATTCTCAGTTCGATAGAGCCTCTTCTTTATTGGCTCAAGTTATAGAAAATATTGATCCAGACACCTTTGAAGAACCTTCAGGTCATTCATATTGGGATGCAACTATGAATGAAGAATATCGTTCCTCACTGGAAAATGATACTTGGGATCTTGTTCCTCTTCCAAAGGGAAGAAAAATTGTTAGATGCAAATGGGTTTACAGAACAAAGTTTGGACTAGATGGAAAAGTGGATAAACATAAAGCTCGGCTTGTTGCTAAAGAATTTTCACAAGTTGAAGGAATCGACTATACTAAAACCTTCTCTCTTGTTGCCAAAATGAATTCTATCTGCCTTGTTCTTTCCCTTGCTGCCTCCTTTAAATGGGAAGTCCATCAGATGGATGTTAAATCCACCTTCATACATGGGGACTTGCATGAAGAAATATACATGGAACAACCTCCTGGATTTTCCCAAAATGAATCTAGCCTTGTTTGTTGCGTTAGGAAATCTCTCTATAGTCTCAAACAAGCCCCTCGGGCTTGGTATGCCAAAATGGATAGCTTTCTCTTAGATAATGACTTTTCTAAATGTCATTCTGACAACACTGTCTACACCAATAAAGTGGGTAAGTCCTTAATCATCCTTGTTCTTTATGTTGATTATCTTATCCTTACTGGCAGCGATCCCAACCATATAAACCGTTTGAAGTCTAGCCTCAAAAAGAAGTTTGAAATGACAGACTTAGGACACTTGCATTATTTCCTTGGTCTTCAAGTTTTGCAATCCAAAGAAGGTATTTCCCTTTCTCAGTCCAAGTATGCCTGTGATCTTATATGCCACTTTCACATGGAAGACTGTAAGACAACCCCTTCTTCCTTTCACTCTGGAGTAAATATTTCAGTCACTTGTACTTCCCCTGAAGTTGATGCTACCTTGTACCGTCAACTTGTTGGTAAAATTCTGTATCTAACCCATACCCATCCTGGCCTTTCCTTTTCCATTGGTGTTGTTGCTTGGTTTATGCACACCCCTCATGAAATTCATTGGAAAACAACTAAAATAATAGTTCGATATATTTGAGGTACAATTAAGTTCGGGATTCATTACAATGCAGGAGCATCTCCATTGTTGATTGGTTTCATTGATTCTGATTGGGCTGGTGACCCTGATGACCGGAAGTCTACTCCAGGCTATGTATTCACTCCTAGTTTAGGACCCATTACATGGTATTGTAAGAAACAAAGTGCAATCTCTCTTTTTTCGGCAGAAGCAGAGTATCGTGGTGCAGTTGAAGCAAACAAGGAAGCCCTATGGTTTCATCAGATCCTGACCAAATTTGGTCTTCATCAACAACATCCAACTACACTTTGGTGTGATAATCAGAGTGACATTCAACTATGCAAAGATCCAGGTCAACATCAGTGCATGAAACACAATGAGATACACATACACTTCATCAGAAATCTCATTCATGATCGTGTTCTTGAAGTGTAGTGTTGTTCAACCAATGATCAAGTTGCTCATATCTTTACAAAGGCTCTCACAGAAGTGAATTTTACCAAACTTTGATCTATTCTTGGAGTTCAGGAAATTGATCATTAAGGGGGGATAGGCTTTAATGCCTCCTTCCTTCTCCTATTGTGTCACCTTTGTAAATCCTTCAATCCTATCCCAAGTTGTTCTTAAGGGGTGATGTTAGGATATTCCGACACATAGGAAATAATCTCCTATTGCGTCAAATTTGTAAATACTTCAATCCTATCCCAATATTTTCTTAAGGGGGGATGTTAGGATATTCCGACACATGGGAACTTGTAATATCCCCAAATGGGAATACACAACAATGCCTGCTGAAATAACACAATTCTAGGAAATCTGTGCATTGAAATGAGTTTGCAGCTCCTGGATCCCTTAGATCAGTGGATCTGGGGTCTAGATCCAAAAGGAGAGCAAAAAAAAATCAAAATAGGTGTGGTATACAGATATCCCACCACCTAGTCTAGCTAAAAAACACCCAAAGAGAGGGGCTGCGGCTATGTACATCAAACTGCTTCAGAAATAATGTAGTTTTGAAAGCATGAGTAGGAGGCCAATAATAAAGATCAAATTTTGAATATACAACAACAAATCAGATCCATAATGATGCTCTTACATTATACAACAGAATATAGAAGACAAAAGAGAAGAAACTGTTCAGAAAAGAGGGCTGTAGCACATGTATTTACTGCAAAAGACCTTAACAACCTTATTTTATGGAGCTGCAGCAGCTGTATGTTACACTTTAGATCTAGAGTAGATCTGTGTACAAAATAAGATCCATTTTAGATCTGTACACTATAAAGTGTTGAGAATGCAGCAAGATGATGGAGCTTAGTGAAATGAAGTCGCCTTCACTAAGTGGGCCCGCAGGCAAATTCTGGCGCAAAGTCTATTTTTAGACTATGTCTATTTTTAGACATACGGAGCATAATTTGGGAATTCTACTTGGAGATTCTTGATGGATGCGACATGTCAGTAAAAATAGATGAGACCCTATTTTTTAGGACCCAGACTATTTTTAGACTGATCTCCTAAAAATATGGAAGTCAAATATTATTTACCCTTAATAATATTTTGACTATAAACAGCAGTTTACTCTCTTGGCGCACTTCAGTTTGAGTCATGGAGGTGACTCATGCAACTGACACAAGGAATCACGTGGTTTCTAGGGTTTGATGGCATCTTGCATGGTTGGCTTCAGTTAGACTTCAGTGGCAGAAGTTTTGGAGGAGTTAACGGGACAGATAGTGGAGTTGTGTTCTGTTTGTTTTAGTTGAACTAGTTGAGATTAGTTAACTAGCTAATCAACTAGATATGAGTGGAGTGAATTAAATAATATTTAATTCACTAAATATTAACTCATTAGTCAACTCAGGAACACTTCAGTTCACTACAGTGCATGATCAGTTCAGTGGAGACCAGTGGAAGAGGTAGATGAAAGGGTGAGTATAGCTATCAGTTGGAGGATCAGTTTTGCATGGGATTTGCATTACACTTGGAGGAATTGTCCATGAAAATTGCGCAGTCAAGCCAAGGGGATTCAAACCTTGGATCTCTACATATACAGGCCATGATTACGCAATAGAGGCAAGGCAATTGGCAGGGAGTTTTGAACCAGTGACTTGTTCAAAACTAAGCTAGATTGTGTGTGACTTTATGAGAAAGTACTGAGTACTTGTGAGGAGTATTGTACTTGTTTTGTTACATGATTTCTCCATTATAATATACACAATAGCTGCAGGGTTTTCAGCTATAGGCTTTCCCCATACATACTGAGTTAATGTGTGATTGATTTGATGTGCGATCGCTTCTATTATTTCCGCATGTGACAATTAATTGTAGATGAGATTATGTGTTATGCATGCAATTAGAAATTGATGTGTAATTAGGTTAATCTCCATTGAATAAGTGATTTATTCAGCAAATTTCTACATAAAGGCTCTATTACAAGATCCCCTTGGGGTTTTGATCAAATCATGCAATACAAAGAGTAGATCTAAGTTTAAAGTAGCAAATCTGAAATATTGTTCAGAAATTTCTGAAGATGTTTTACATTAGAAACATATCAGATCTATACAGAACATGGATCAACAAGCTAATCCATGGATCACCAAAGTGAAAGGAAAAGCGCAACACTAGAGATGTCTTCTAAAAAAGGGGGTCAAAACACCCTGCAAATATTCCTCTGAAAATAATACAGTCCTGGAAGGGAAACTACGCTGTAGCCTGAAGCACTAAGTTGGCCTGATGCCAAGATGTGAAATATCAGCTCCAAAGGTTCATAACTCTCTTTCCCTTGGGATATAATACTTTCCCAGTGAAAAGAGGGCCTGAAATGGCCTAGATCTGAGCAGATCTAGCCTCCACTTGCTACAGATTGCAAGGGCATCCTAATCCTAAACAGGATCAACGCTGTAGTTGAAAGATGAGCTTGGCCAAATGCCTGATAGTGGATGAAATCAGCAAGACTCCTCCAAGAAATCCTCAATGGAAGAGGTGGGATCCCTACATAGGAACTCCCAAGTGCTAAGCAACACTATTCTCAGCTAAACAACAAAGAATGGTACTTGTCTAAACAGACAAGATACTCAGAAAATATGTATAATCAACAACCTTCTCTTGCTTTTCTCCTCTTCCTTTTATAAGATGAAAGCCTTGTCAAACCCTAAACCACTTCAATGAATTAGCTCCTTTCACATGAGGGACCTCCATCTAGAACTGCGCTGTCCATCCATGAGGTACATTGCATCTAGACAATGCTGTAGATTTGGTCAAGGTTGACCCAGTCTCATAGCTCAAACCCCTTTCACACCTGCAAGTGATTTGTTTACATGGGCCAGATTTATCCCTGTTCATATGGGCATTGATTTATTCATTATTTTCAAGAGTTTTACATGTCCTCCTTTATTAATTTATTCATGCAATAGAAAATGCGACAAAAATGTATATTCCTCTTAGCTTAGGCTAAGTAGGAATATTACAGTCCTCCCCTCCAAAATGTTGCTTGTCCTAAAGAAACTGATAGGGTGAGTGATGCAGTACTTCTCCTCCTCCATTGTCGACACCATCAAGGGTCAAGTCCTCCCCATAAGCCAAGTGTTCACCAAGCCAACACAACATGAATTGTTCCTCCAAGGTCATCATAAGATGTACATAGTCCATCCCACAAGGAGTTAAAAATTCAACATAAATAAACATGGTTGGAGCAATGCTTTCTCTAAAACATGTAGCATGAGGTACATAGAGAAGTTCCATTCCATGTGGTACATACAAACTGCCCATCCTCCCTCCATACATTCCCATAAATATCACAATTATGTCATCCAAGTATGGAAGAAAAATTACATATATACAAACAGAAATTTGAGCTTGAGGAGATAGGTCAAAATCCCACATGTGATGCCAGCGTAGTGCATCTCCTGCCTGCATTAGATCAAGGTGTGGTAAGTGGCCTTCCCACCACACATTTGCTGCATAAGTCATCTTAACATAGCTGAATATATTAGATATGTTTGGTGCCTTTGGGAAGCACCCATCATGAAAAGGAATCTTCCTTTGCACAACAAGGGAGTGGCCAAGTTCAGAATTTTTATTGGCCCACCAAAAGCCATGAGATCTACATGATATCTCACTCCCTTTAGGAGTCATAGCTTGCAAAAACATGGTAAAATAATGTGATAAATTAGAAATTGAAACTTGCTTTGCATGATCATATTATTTACCAACATAGTTCCTCATACACATGGAGTTGTGCATGGGCATTCCCCCTCTCCCAAAAGAAGGAAGAAATGATTGACATGACTCTTTCATAGAGTCCTTTGGCTTCCCCAATTCCACATAGCTCTTTCATTCTAGAAAATTCTGAAGTATCTCTCCTCTAAAGCCTTCCCATTCAAAACATCTCATGATAGTGTTGTAGATCTTCATGGAATAGGTAGGGTTGAAACAAAAATCCTTGAAGGCCCTTTGTAGCATCTCCTCTTTGAGCTTGGAGGCTCTAGGAAAGAAGATCCTATCATAATGATAGATGACCCTCTCATGGATTAGATAAACCTCTCCATGCACTTGGCCATCAAGCATCATACAAGTGTAGAGATCCTTGGAGTAATCCACCAACAACTGGGATCTCCAATACATATCTACACTCCCCAACAAGGACAGCGCCGATGATGCATCAATAATTTTTCCTACCATGTTGCTGATATCTTCTTTGAAATCTCTTATGCAAAAGGTACAAGTAGGATGGACATACCTCCCCTTTGCCTCCCCCAACAGCGCAGAATAAAAAATGAAGGATGGTGAGGATTACGAGAGAGGAAAATTCCCCTCTTTTTGGTGCTTGCATAAACCTTTCAGTGCTATAACTATGTCTCCTAATGCTCCCTTCCCTCCTGGATCTAATTTTGGAGCAACAAGTAGTGAGATATTTCCCACTAAAATTGAATCTGGTGGCCTCCTTGGTGGTTTTCCACTAGATGAAAATGTCCCTTGCAAGAATCTCATGAACATGAGATAAGGGACAATGTGATCGTTGCTTCCACTGCGAAAATCCATCTCTGTTTTTTGTGTGGAAGTATTAGGCATGGGGTAAGAGTGCATGCCTATGATCATGTGAGGTGTCCCACTCTTCTTGTCCACCCATTCCATTTGCAAATCCTCCCAATCAATGGTGACTTTACCCAATGTAATCAACCATTGAACACCCAAAATAACATTGGTGTATGGTATGTCAACTATAAAGAAGTGATCCACCAAAGTGTAGGATCCCATGGTGACTGTAAGTGATGGAACATAATGCATGCATTGCATTGTTTTATCTCCTAGGAATAGAACAGAAAATCCCTCAAAGGTATCGGTGGGTATGGCCCTCCTTTTCACAAGGTGAGCATCAATAAAGTTGTGGGTGGCCCCACCATAAATAAGAACAGATACCCTCTGATTCATGATTGAACCATGAAATCTTAGGGTCAAGTACTTAGGTACTCCCCTCAAAGATTCAAGAGTTCCTCGAATGGGAGAAAAATCTCCACTCCCATCTCCTGATGGTGATGGATCCCCCTCAACCTTGTCAGCGCTGTGACCCCTCCTTGGTTCATCATCTTCTTCTTCCTCCTCAACATCTGAGAAGAATTCTATGCAGTGTGCTTTCCCAACAACACATCTATGTCCCAGTGCCCATGATTCTTGGCAAGTGAAAAATAGCCTCTTCTTCCTTAGCTCCCTCCAGACTACAATATCAAGAGGCTTCTTTATTGAGCTCTCCTTGGAAGGAGCAACTTTCTCTTCCTTCCCCTTAGAAAGGTAAGAGGGCTTGTTCTGGAAAGTTGCCTTTTCTTTTGGAAAGGAATCTTGAAGGTATCTAGCCCTCTCAATGGCATCATGAAATGTGATAGGCTTGGTAGATTTAACCAACCCATGCAAAGGTTCATCCAAGCCATTGATGAACATGTACACCCTCCTTGCTGCAGATAGATCAGGAATGATAATAGATAATCTTAGAAACTCAGAGATATAAGATTCTGCATTACCTGTCTGCTTCAACTTTGCAAGGCTCATGAAAGGTGCTTCTGGATCCTTTCTATCAAACCTCTCCACCAGTCTTCTAGTAAATTCAGAATAGGCAGTCACATTGGTATGGCCCAATGTAGACAACCCATGGAACCACCAGTTGCGTGCTTCATCTTCAAAGTGCACCACTGCAATCTTGATGGCTTCTATGTCAGGGACTTTGTTCAACTGGAAATAGATATCCAGCTTCTCTACCCATGCCTTGGCAGAACTAGTGGATGACCCATCAAACTTGGGTAAAAAGAATCTGCCCATAGAGTGATGTAGATCATGATTCTGAGTGAATCCACCATATCTATACTAATACCTTGGTCTTCTTTTGTCCTTGAGATGAAAAACCTCTTGAAAAATCAGGTGGTCCTTGAATCTCTAATTCTGGGACTCATACTCTTCAAAATATTCTTCAAGGGATTCTTCCTCATGAGGCCCTTCATTCTCCACAACCAAAAAGGTAGGCATAGTAGAAAATTGTGGAGCTTGTGGTTGGTTCACTGGTTGATCATTCCAGTGGTGAGATATCCCGGAGCTTTCCCCAGGATGAGACCTTCTAGAAGACTCCTGAAGCCTGTCTAGTCTCATCTCTTTGATCTCTCTAGCAAGATCTTGCATGGGCACCAAAAGAGTTCTTGCAAACTCTTCCCCTTCTTTATCACTTCCAGTTTCAGGGGCTTTACCCTTGTCTTGATCATCAGTGGTGTAATCAAATTTCTAGTGGCTTCTATTCTGATACCTCTTCTCCCTCTCAGTAAGAGGCTCATATTATTCTGAAATCATGTTGTCTTTGGATCTTCAATGAAAGCATAGGCTGTGCCAAGAAAGGAGTTTTGATACCACTGTAATATCCCCAAATGGGAATACACAACAATGCCTGCTGAAATAATGCACTTCTGGGAAATATGTTCAATGAAATGAGTTTTCAGCTCCTAGATGTCTTAGATCAGTGGATCTGGGGTATAGATCCAAAAGGAGATAAAAAACAAATCAAAATAGGTGTGGTAAACATATCTCCCACCACCTAGTCTAGCTAAAAAACACCCACAGAGAGGGGCTGCGGCTATGTACAACAAAATGCTTCAGAAATAACATAGTTTTGAAAGCATGAGCAGGGGGAAAATAATAAAGATCAAATTTTTAATATACAATAGCAAATCGGATCCATAATGATGCTCTTACATTATACAACAGAATATAGAAGACAAAAGAGAAGAAACTCTTCAGAAAAGAGGGCTGCAACACATGTATTTACTGCAAAAGGCCTTAACAACGTTATTTTATGGAGCTGCAACAAATGTATGTTACACTTCAGATCTAGATCAGATCTGTATACAAAATATTAGATCCATTTCATATCTGTACACTAGAAATGCTCTATTACAAGATCCCCTTGGGGTTTTGATCAAATCATGCAATACAAAGAGTAGATCTGAGTTTAAAGTAGCAGATCTGCAATATTATTCAGAAATTTCTGAAGATGTTTTGCATTAGAAAAATATCATATCTATACAGAACATGGATCAGCAAGCTAATCCATGGATCACCAAAGTGAAAGGTAAAGCCCAGCACTAGAGATATCTTCTCAAAAAGGGGGTCAAAACACCCTGCAAATCTTCCTCTAAAAATAACGCAGTCCTGGAAGGGAAACTGCGCTGTAGCCTAAAGCACTGAGTTGGCCTGATGCCAAGATGTGAAATATCAGCTCCAAAGGTTTAGAACTCTCTTTCCCTTGGGATAGAAGACTTTCCCAGTGAAAAGAGGGCCTGAAATGGCCTAGATCTGAGCAGATCTAGCCTCCACTTGCTGCAGCTTGCAAGGACAACCTAATCCTAAACAGGATCAGCGCTGTATTTGAAAGATGAGCTTGGCCAAATTCCTGATAGTGGAAGAAATAAACAAGACTCCTCCAATAAATCCTCAATGGAAGAGGTGGGATCCCTGCATAGGAACTCCCAAGTGCTAAGCAACACTATTCTTAGCTAAATAACAAAGAATGGTATTTGTCTAAACAGACAAGATACTCAGAAAATATGCATAATCAAAAACCTTCTCTTGCTGCTCTCCTCCTCCTTTTATAAGATGAAAGCCTTTTCAAACCCTAAACCACTTCAATGAATTAGCTCCTTTCACATGAGGGTCCTCCATCTAGAATTGTGCTGTCCATCCATGAGGTACATTGCATCTAGACAACGCTGTAGATTTGGTCAAGGTTGACCCAGTATCATAGCTCAAACCCCTTTCACACCTGCAAGTGATTTGTTTACATGGCCCAGATTTATCCGTGTTCATATGGGCATTGATTTATTCATTCTTTTCAGGAGTTTTACATGTCCTCCTTTATTCATTTATTCATGCAACAGAAAATGAGACAAAAATGTATATTCCTCTTAGCTTAGGCTAAGTAGGAATATTACAGAAATAGTCTCCTATTGTGTCACCTTTTTAAATCCTTCAATCCTATCCAAAGTTGTTTTTAAAGGGGGATGTTAGGATATTCCGAAACATAGGGAATAGTTAAGTATAACTTGGTCTAGCGTAGAATTAGGTAAAGTGTGTTTCTTTACTATGCACATTTGTAACTTATAATTTGATGATCACAATATGTAGTGTTCCGACGATTTACTCTCTCCTCGGTATTACTGACACTTGATTCATGGCTTAACACCCGGTTGTTCCATGATCTCTATTAAAGAGCATGTAGGGTCATTTTTCTGGTAACCGTTTATCAGATAAGCTCATGTAAATTTTCTTTCTTTATATTAATAAATTGCCTGAAGTGGCCGTGTTGGCTCAAGTCATGGACTATTTCCCTCTTTGAGGGTTTTAACCACGTCAAATACTGGTGTACTTATCTGTGATCTGTTTGTGAATGGTGACCATTGGTGTTTGATATAAGGAACTTACCTTGTAAATTCCTACATTGGTATGAAAGGTTGATGACGTGAATCCTGTCATAGTTTGGTTCTAGTTTATTCAGGAAGATGAAAGATCAATTTCATGAAGACACAAAGAAGAGGAGGAGCCATGTAGCTACTTGAAGATCTCCATGAAGGACTAGTAGCTGATGTATTGATGAAGACACGCTATAAAGCTTCCAAATTGAAAGGAAGTAAAATAATCTCCTATATGCTTTAGAGGAAGTAAGAAGTCTCCTTAAATGTTTGAGAAGGAACAAGGATCTATTCCCCAGTCGAAAGGAAATGAGGATCTCCTCTGTAGGTTGAGAGGGAGTGATGTTAAAGACATTTTCTTCTCCTTGTGTCATGCAATAGACCATGACTAACAACCATAATTCTTAGTGAAGGGACTAGGAAGGAGAATGGAGGATTGTATAAGAATCTAATATTAATACTCCTTGACGATATAGAGACCAATATAGGAAGTAGTTTCATTGAAAAACACGCTTTGAGGATTTGACAAGTATCCAAAACAAGAGTGGTCAAGGAGGACTGATATTATTTTAGGATTGGGAATCCAAGATAAGAATAGTCCTAAAATGACATACCTAGTGAACATGCAGATGGGGTATGTACCTTAAGAGGTAGTGTGGTGTCTCACGTAAAGCCTCCCAACATTATGCTCTAATATAAAGAGTTATTCAAGTTAAGGCCTTAATATGTTGACAATGTTGGTTATGATGTTGATGCTTAAAGATGGATTACCAATTTGACTCTTCTTATAAGAGCTCTCCATTTTGAGAAAATCCTTGTACCGATGGTACAATTAAGAATACCTCCCTAGTTACGAGGGAGTGTTGGAAAATGTAACTAGTTTTGATCTTCATAATTTTTATAATGCTCATGTCATTATGTTTATATTATGTTACAAACAAAATAAGAAAGAAAAATATTGTTTTTTAAGCACGGGTTTCATGCTTCATTTTTTTGGTCAACTAGGTCAAGCATGCATTTCATGCTCCTAGGTTTGTAAAATCGAAAGAATATTTTTATAGAGTTAAGAGAGTCTTTATCAATTGTATAAGGTCCTATTGGAAATTTTTTAACATGTAAAAGATGTTATGTTTGAGTCTATAAAGTTAATAGTGACCTCCAAGACCAAGTTGGCCTTGCTAGAGGAAGTCAACCCAATTTGAGGCTATTCGACCTCCACAAAAGCATATATATAGAAGCTACTCAACCTCATTTGGATATACAATACTACAGTTCAAACTCAAGTAATAAAGAAGAAGGAAAAAGGAGAAAAGGTATAGCAGAGGAAACATCTAAGAATAAATCGTAAATTTAATTTTTTTTGATCATTCTCTCTCACACATGTGAAAATTATAGGGTTTCTGTAGTCGTTTCAAGGAAAAAAGGTGTAGGTCTAAGTTTCAGACTTTGATAGAGGGTTGAGACTCTAATTTGGTCAAGTTTGACTTTCGTTGACTTTGAAGACCTTGAATTTCTTAAGGGAAGATCTCTTGGAAGATTGACACGTGCAAAAGGCTAGGATTTATGTTGTTTCTAAAGGCCGAAATTATAGATCTGAAGTAAAAGATTAAAATTATGAAGTAGAGCGGATTGGAAAAAGTTTGATCTTTGTTGACTTGGTTAATCTTTGACTTGCATAAAAGTGATTCTTGGAGGGATAACTTGGTGCTTGGAGGAGGTCTTGACTTTGGTCTTGGGGTCTTGGATTTTTCATTTGAACTAATTCTAGAGGAAGAGAAGATTTATTTTTTTATTTTTATTTTTATTTTTTATTTATTTATTTTTTCTGGATTTTCCCCTTTGAGGGGTTTTTCCATGGCTTGGAGGCTACCTCTTGTGTCTGTTATATTTATTGTTTATGCTCTTGATAATTTTTTGATAAAAAGATATAATAAAGAAAAATAAGAAGATAACTAAAGTTCACAGGAAATTATTTAGGATAAGGAGAATTGTTTAAATATATACCCTATTAGACTCTCTAACACATGGGAGAAAGGGTGTTGCATGGAATGAAGAGGAAGGTTAGGGATCTATTTGGGTAGACCTACAGTTAAGGTTCATATTGGAGTGCATGTGAAATGATATTTTAGTTTTTATGGCCTACAATGGTTTGGAGGAGTGAATAGAGGTGGAAAATACTTGGAATGATCAACATGACGAGAGGTCACTAGGGTATTAATAGTAACAACAAAAAAAGGATTTACAAAAATGGATTTCAAAGACCCTTGAGGAGGTAGGAGAATTTTCAACAATGAATTCTATCTTTTCAAGCAAAGGAAAAACTTTGGGAATGATCACATGAGGAGTAAGTTTGTGTTGAGTGGGGTAAATCAAGTGTGAAGATTGAACTTCATCCCCTAGTTTATAAATTTAAGACCATTAGTTTTCCCCTAACCATTATGTGCAACTTTCTTAAAGTCCCAAGTTGGTTTATATCAAGTGTAACAACATGGGTATCATTGTCCATCTCCCATAAGCTAGGATGAAGCCTCAAAGGAGAAAGAAAATGCAACAAAAGAGGCTTGTTAGATGGTTGATATCCTTATATATAATTGACCTATTTGAAAAAGTTTTGCAAAGTCCCAAAAATCAACATCAAAGTGGATGTAGGTTATTATTTTATTCCTTCAACCACCTCCCTAATCGTATATGTTTGTGCATCTTCTTATTTTCCCATAAGGATGAAATTTTACTCGAAAGCTCATGCTTCAAAAAAAAAGCAACAACAAAATATAATGAACAATCAACCAAGTATCTTACCGAGGAATTTTAACTCAACAAGGGCCTATACTCATGCCTCATTTGAGGTTGAAATAACCCTTTGAGGTGTTGTTCCATAGTGCTATTATTATTTAATGAGCGAGCTCTACAAATGAACTATTTTTAGGGTTTTCTTTTATCTTCTCTTGCTTGAACCTCAATGGTGCCCTCATTTGGTGGGGAGGTGGGGGGGTGTACGAGAGGCGACCCATCCTTTAGAAATGTAGTCGTAGGAAGAATGAGCCAAAATTCCCTGCATAGGTCGAACAATTCCACTATCCCTAAAGGCCCTTCGACTTTAGGCGAAAATTATTTGATCCCTTAAGGAAAATATGAAACAGGTTGCGGCTCCAACAACGAATAATTCAAAGGGAAATGTACCTTGTCTTCCATAGGCATAACAAATTCCTTTGATGGAAATAAAAACAAAGAATATGGGTACAAAACTTGAATACATGTGGGAGCATGCAATTATCTGCAAATTTGTGGGTGTATGGACTTAAGAAAGAACCCTACTTAGTTGGATTTGAAAGAATTGGAATCTAAAAGGGGACCTAGATCTAAAACTTGTATCCAAAGGTTTTCTCATAGACATATTCAAAAACATTGAAGAAAAAGATTGAATATTCATGAATTTTGTTGATCTCTTCATGAAGCCTTGGGTTCAAAGAGTCAATCCAGGCAAAGAAGATTTCTCTTAAGCTCTTGTCTAGATTAGCCTTTATTCCCTTCCCCAGGAATTTAGGGATCCATAAATCTTAGAGAGTATTAGCAATACCATCAGACATTTTTTTATGATCTCAAACACTACTAAGTAGGGTTGTTATACTTCTTATGTGTGCCTCTGTGCTTACCTAGATGCATGCAAACCCATACCAGCCAGCATCTAACTGAGTAACTAAGATGAATATTGGGATAAAACAAAAGATTACGAGAAAATTCCATTCAGATGCCACAAATTTCATGAATATGGACATATATTCAGGGATTGCACTACCAACCAAGTTCCACAAGTGACTCAAGAAAATCAAACTCTGGATCAAGATGGCTTTTCCCAAATAAATAATAGAAGGAAAATAGCCAAAAAGGGCTTTGGGAAATCCTCCTCAGTAGTTGAAAATAACAAAAATAGGTACATAGTCCTTCAACAACTGATAGATGATGAAATAGTAGGTGGAGAGAAGAGGCCAAAAACAAAAAAAATAAGCGGACAACTCAAAAGGAACCCTACTAGATGGAAAACACAAATGAAATATTAATGAGCAAGGTAAACCAAGAAGATGTGGAAATGGGAGAATATGCATTATAACCTTTTGATCCAAAATACCTAGAGGAAATGGAATTGCAAAACATCGATCTACACAACCTAGTTGAAGAATGGAGAAGCAAATATCCAATGAATATACTAAAGGAGAAAGTAAAAATCATCACAAGAGCCTACCTCAAGCACAAATATATGATTCTTCACCAATATTAGAACTAAATTAATATCACTCTTCACACTCCTTCCTCCTCTTCTCATGGGATTATTAGAAATTCTCCAAGGGATCAATCAAGTATCCCAAAAGAACCAAAAAAGAGAGGTAAAAAAATCAATAGCCAAATGTTGCAAGATTTAGGTGATTATATGGTGAACATAAGAATATTTTCACCTATTCATGTAATATTTCATTCCACTTCCTAATGTATGAAATGAAATTCATAGCGTGGAACACAAGGGGCTGTAATGGGAAATCCAAATAAAGACTCCTTAAAAACAAAATCAACCAAGAAAATCTAGACATATTGTTGATCCAAGAAATAAAATTACCTTATGATTCTTTTAGAATGTCTCTAAAGTCCATTTTAAAAAATAGTGAATACTTAGCCTAGGTTTCTCAAGGAGCATCAGGAGGAATATATATTATTTGGAACCCCTCCTTAGTAACTATAAGGGATTCCTTCTCGCTTCCAAGAATATTGACTGGAAGTTTTAAACCTGTTGACTCATCCAACACAGGCTTCATAACAAATGTATATGGACCCATAATTCTTGTTGAGGATAAATTTTTCATCGAGAATCTCCACAAGGTATCTAAGCTTATAGGAGAGAATTATTGGATATTGGGCATATATTTCAATATAATAAAAAATGAGAATAAATGTAGTTTGAGAAGGATTGTTGAAGAGAATCCTCTATTTGAGAAATTCATCAATAGTTCAAAACTTATTAATTTGGACACAAATAACATACTCTTCAACTAAAACAACAAGTTACAGGGTACCTCATGAATCGCTTCAAGACTTAATAGGTTCCTAATTGAAAAATTCCTCTTTCTTTCAAGATATTCTTTTGAAACCTCCATTCTTCCTTGCCACAATTTAGACCGTTGGCCCATCATTCTTTCCTTAGATTGGGTTGGAAGTACAATGAATTGACCTTTCAAATTTGAAGCATTCTAGCTTTGAAACTCGAACTTACTGCCTAATGTCACATAAATGGTGGAAGGAATTGGACAAAATATTAAGAACTCTCATATTTCGTTTTCAATAGTGTTAGCTCCCTATAATACTAATGTATCCCCTTATTGTTATTTTTAGTGTAGCCCCATTATTTTTATTTCTGTGCCCATGTAGTCCCCATATTGTTATTATTGTGCCCCATAGAAGCCCATTATTGTTATTATTGTGCCCTTACATTATTATTGTTATGTCGGCTCTAATTATATTGTGACCCCTTATACTCCTATATATAGAAAGGAGGTTTTTTCATTTGAATCATCTAAGAATTGTTCATTTATGTAATGTAAATGAAGTTTCCCCATCGAAGTGGATAATTTTTAAGTCGTCGATCTCTCTTTTCTTCTATCTTGTGAGCTGACATAACATTTGGTATCAGAGCTTTGAATTCTAGGGTTTATCTTCTTCAAACATACCATATTGTAATTTTCACTATAATTTTTTTTCTACGAGGCTTCAAAAGCTGAAATTTTTGACTACGCGGAGCCGAAATCTTGGCGAAATTCGTGTAAAACTTTCAGATCTTGGTTCGCTATATTTTCGAATATATGATCCGGGGAATTTAGGGTTTTTGAAGGCTCCAAAATTTAGTCTCAAACAGGTAACACAGGGAAAATTGTCATAAATTTCATTTTAGGCATCTACAAAAAGTGGCTGAAAGTTCATAGACTAAATTTTTTTGTGTAGCAATTTTAGGGCCGAAGGTAGAAATAATGACACGTGGCACTCCATACAAGTTCGCTCTACTGAACCAGTCTATAATCAAGACATTGTGGGAGATCGAGCATAACTCTTTGTTGAAGACTTAAATATTGGTCTGACCCATGGGGTTGTCAAGAAGACTTAAAGGGTTACCACAAGATGCAATTTCAGACCTTGGTGATCTGAAATTACAAATATAAAACAAATTCAATATCGACCTCCTACAAAGAAAGAAAAAGGTGTGTATTTTTTTAAATTTTTCATAAGTCTTGCTTGAAAAATCAGTTTGAAGTGATTCAAAAAGAATATTGAAGCATATATATCAGTATTTGGTTCTAGTATGCCTAAAAAAAAAAAAAAATCCACACCCATTAAGCCCTCAGAAAAGTCTACTATGACGCATGAAGAAGAATAATTGCAACATGATATATCAAAATTACTAGACCAGGTGCAACAAAGTTCTCTTTGACAAAAATAAACCAAAGATGAACTAAAATGGGACATGGATGGTTTAAAAGCATAAATAAAAGGTAACATGGGACATTTAAAAGGTTACATGAATGGTTTAAAAGGTGACATGGGTGGTTTAAAAGGTGACATGAATGCTTTAAAAGAAGACATAGAAGGTTTGAAGGAAGGTTTGACAAAGTTGCTACAAGAAATGCTTCCTAATGGTGAAAAATTATTCCATGAAACTCATGATGAGAACAAAAGGAATGTCCATCATGATTTTAGAGACTGCAATGTTGGGTTTAAGACCCACCATATTCCAAATATCGATATGAGGAAGTTTGATGGAAAGGATATGGTAACATGGATACTACAGATCTCTCAATATTTTGATCTCCATAATGTGCAATAAACACAAAAGGTACACATTGCAACTTTATATTTAGAACCTAACCAGTTTGTATGGTATCGATGGATTTTTTCTTGTAAAACACTTGTCACTTGGTCAATTTTTGTGGAGGAAATGATAACACATTATGAGGATACAAAGAACAACACCTTCTTTAGCCAATTGATAGATCTCAAACAAAAGGGTTCAATGGTGGAGCACATTTATGACTTCAAAAAACTGAATATAAGGGTAAATGATATTCTAGAGGAGCGTAGGATTGATGTCTTCATAGGGAATTTAAAGGATAACATCCAACATAAGGTTCACCTTTGGGAACTTGATCCATTAGATAAGGAATTCAGGTTGGAAAGAAAAATTAAAAGCAAAATTATGGAAACAAGGAAGCCTACCACTCACAACTATAAATATGGAAGTGTTGCTACTCCTAGCCTCCCACATCCTACAAGGTTTACACCACAAAAATTGGAAGAAAAAATAGCAAAATTGATTGGTTACAGTTGTGATAGAAAATACACTAAATGTCATAAGTTTCCTAAGAAGAAATTATTTTACATAGATTGCGAAGAGGTGGAGGAAAAGGAACAAGAAACTTCAAAATAAGAGGATATACACCAGGAACCAACCCTAGATAAAGAAGAAATGAATCTAACCATATCTTGTAATGCATTGGAAGGAATTACCACTCCTCAAACTCTCAATGGAGGACATATAAAAAATAAAAGGGTTATAGTTTCGATTGATTCGAGTAGTACCCATAATTTTATTCATTGTAAGATAGCCAAGGACTTGAATTGCTTCCTATATCCAACACTAGAGTTTCAAGTGATGGTTGCAAATGGAGGAACTATAAATTGCTATGGAAAGTTACATAATATAAAAATAACCATGGGGGAATATGTATCAGAATTGTCCAATGATTTCCATTCAAATGGGTGGTGTTGATGTTGTACTAGCAGTCCAATGGTTACAATGTTTGGGTACGATAGCTTTTAATTTTCAAGAACTTTTATTGAATTTTTTTTGGGAAGGAAAGGAAGCCAAATTAAGGGGTATCACAAGGAAACCAAGAAATATAATCAACTCTAATGGCATGAAAAACTTCTAAAGAAAGAAAAAATGGGCGTAATTTTACAATTACGCTCTCTAGACGTTCAAACATCGAAATCATATATTTCTCCCGATCTCCAAAAAGTCTTGTGTTAGAGAATAAAAAAGGCAGAAAGATCCTCTTATTATGTTCTTCTTATCTTTCATCTTATTAGTTCATAAAATAAATATCAAAGCAAATACACATAAATCGAGGAAATCAGATGTAGGCCAGGAACCAGGGAAAAACCCATCTTGGGGAAAACCCATTCAGTAGTTCTTCCTTCAATAGTGATTCTTGAGACTCTAGACCTTGACTTGCACTTCCTCCACACCAAGTCAACTTTCCTTGTGATCCTTCTTGAATCTAGCAACAATAGCAGTAGTAGCAACACTATGATGTATTTTCTTTGATTTGGAGCTTCGAATTTTCTTCTTGAGACTTTGATCTTGAGGTAGAGACTTCAATCTAGCTTTAAATACTTCTATTTAGGCCCAATAAAACTTCTCTAAGCAACAACATTCAACACAACAAATTTCGACTTCCTCTTCTCTTTGCAGTAACACCTTCGGAACACTTGATGAAACAACTGTTGTAGTAAAAATTTGAGAACATTGATTTGAAAAAATATAGCTTGAAATGCATAGAGAGTGGTGCTGAAATATTGATTTTCTTCAACTCTATAAGTGTACCCAAAACCGAATCCAGAAAGTCATTCTCCTTCACTTCAAAAATTTCTATTGTTGCAGCTTCGAGATCGAATTTCTGTGTTGCAGTGAGATGGTTCCAAGTGAGTTACATTCCAATGTATATTATATATTCTTGAAACAAGCTCGAATTCCTAGGCTTGAGGCCGACTTGATCACCTTAAGCTGACTTAGTGTGGAGGCTTCATAAGTCATATTTTACTCAATACTTGACCTATTTGCATGATTCAAAAGCCCAATATGGATCAATTTAAATCTGCAATAATCCTATAGAGTTAGAATAAAACCTGGAATTCCAAAATGGGGACTTTGACCTAAAATAAATATGACCCAAGAATAATGCTTTAAGAAGTCATCTAATTGAAGAATATAAATTTTCTCTCTTTCTTATTTTCACAAGTACAATAAGTATTGACTCAAGTACAATTTATGAAGACCGAACCTAGTTACATTCTTCAACACTGCCTCTTAAATAGGGAGGTATTCATAACTCAAAAATACAAGGTATATATCAACTATATGAACTATGAAGAATCTTTAGACAGTCAAATGTCATGGAGTAGATTCCTGACCATGGAACTCTATCCATTGGTCACTCAAAAATTGAGGCACAATGTCATGGACTAGATTCTTAACCAAGGAAATATATCCAAGTGGGACAAATATGGACTAAAGCTTTCAACATCTATAGGAATAATTAGGCTTACTTAATAGCCATCAACCCAAGGAACTAGGTGCACATCCACTCGATGCTGCCATCCCAATTAGACATCAACACAAAGTGCTGGCTCGATGCCTTTCTAGGCAATGATTCACTCACAAAGCCTCATCACACCTTAATCCAACAGATCAAGAATAACCAATCTCTCCGAATGAAAATGATTGGTAACCAACATGCTATCAAAACCTTCGAGATATTCACCTGTACAAACATAAACCCTATCTACAATACATATTCAAGTATATAATAAAAGAAAACCTATGGGGTTTCGATGTTTCTCTTCAACTAATTTTGGTATGACTATCAATTAAATATTTGAGAGAATATTCCTCATACACTTTCCTTTCCTACTTTTCATGTAGCAACATATTATTCAATCGGATCCTACTTTCCTTCTTATAGCAGTACCAAAGCATTCTCAAATCATGAATATGATTCTTGCTCATGGTCTTCACTAATACTTATGACTGTTAGTCCTGGTCTAGTGCATGACACATGAGGTAGAGAACCATAACCATTTGTTCTTTTATCCAAGATCCCTCTTAATCGAAGGATATAAACTTCTTCTTTTAGGTTTTGGAGAATCTTTCATGGCTTCTATCCTTCTCATCATACTTACCAGATTCTCATCTTTATGACGTACTTGCACAACTTTAGACAACAATAACAACCAAAACTATAGAAGCATAAAATTAGCCATATAAAAATCACATAATCTATTTCAACTTTATATATATTAGATGCCAAAACATGAGACATATACTCCTCAACATTTTTACTAGGGACTTTTATCATAAACCCTAGACTAATTCACAATGTCTTTCATTCTATCTAGTGTTTCACTATTTCTTTCAAAGGTATAATATACCTTGCTACAACATTTAGTAGACCCTAGAACCAATATATATTTACAAGATATCTAACAACCTTCAAAATTCACATGTTATACTTTCCACTAGGGATTCATACAAATCCTAGTTTTCATATAAAAGAGTCAATCAAGATTGATTATGGCTTAGATGTTGTATTTCACTAGATTTATTTGCAAACCATAGATTTCAAATCAATTATCAAAACATATCATGAAGAGCTTCTACTAGGGTTTAATATAAATCCTAGAATTTAGTAAACACATCGTGAGTAACTTCTACTAGGGTTTGATGTAAACCCTATATTTTCCATTTATAAATTCTCAGCATACATTATATAGATTAAAATGAACATACATACTATAGAATTTAATCATTACAAGGATTTATTTATAGACCCTATACTTTTCAATCATCATCCTAGATATTTTAAACTTTGAATACGATTTTTTTCCAAACCTTAGATTCTTAGGACCATTAAAAAATAGGTCAACACACATATCTAGGAGATCAACATTATAAGCACATCATATGTTAGTCAAAATTTATACATTATACATATATATATTGTCATAAACTAGGGTAGTGATTCAATCAAGAGAAAATATACCTAGGGTTTAATTCCTAGGAATTTTCATAACAAGGATTTTACCTGTTAGACCTAACCAATGCAATAAATTAAATCAACTCATAAAATATATAAAACACACATAAAAAACCAGAGACATAGAAATGGAAGAAAAGGATTGAGAGCCTTACGACATTCCTCACATATTATTATTTTTATTAAAAGAATATAATAATACAAATAAATAGATGAGGAAGTTGTCTCAAGATAGTGCGTCTATCTTGGACAACTTGGTTGAGAAAATATCTCAACCACACACACTAATCTAGGATCTAGGCTTAAAATAACTCCTAATCGAAAGGAACTAACATAATCTAAAAAATAAGGCATAAAATCCTACTTTTCAATATTTAATTAATTTAATTTATTTTAGATTTATAATTGCTTATGAGAAAGAGGCTAACATTCCCCCCCCCTCAATGATAAATCCAAAATAAGAACAAGGAACCATCTTCCAAGTTCTCATGCTGAAATTGTTGCTCCTCAAAAACACTGCCTGAAAAACCGCCAAAGATGGATGTCGAAAAAAATTGCAATCTGAAAAGACCATGAGTCAGCTGTTTGTCTGATTCATCTCTGAATTTTTCTTGAAAAATTCATCACTTGCCAAGCTGAAAAAGGATCCATCTGTCCTTTTCTTGAAATCAACATCCTTTGTCCACTGACAAATTTTGAATATGCCCACTGGCGAATTTTTTGATGATGAAACTGCCCACTGGCTGATGATGTTGACGATGTAAAAATAAAATCATTGTTCATTTTGTTGATGCTGTCAGAAAATTCTCATTTTTTATTCCCACTGGCTTCTTGGATGTTTGAACACCCACTTGCTGCTGAAGATGCCCACTGGTTGCTTTGCTGATGTTTTCGAGACTTTCAGTCTGACAACCACCATTAATTTCATTAACATTCCCCCCCCTTTGTCAGCTGAAAGAAGAGACAATCATCTTGAAATTATTTCTGAACTCCCCCCTACAGGTGTAGGAGAGTTTCACTGGTGTAATCTCCCATTCATCTGCACAAGAGTATCATATGTATTTGACTGTCATCTGCAATAGGTGTGATTGAATTCAGTTGTATAACTTTTACAATCTTTTGACTGTTGATGACCATTCCCAAGGATCAATCCATTCATAATTGATCTTTGGTTGTAGCATTTCTTTGATGAATGATTTGGTTTGCCACAACAGAGACAAGCATGGAGATCAAAACAATGATCTTCCATATGACCTATTATTTTACAATGCGAGCATTTTGTTTTGACCACAACTTTGGTTTGCATGCATGTCAGTTTGTCTGCAACTATCACAAAAGTTGTTGATGTGATTTGTTCAAGAAAGATTGCATCGATGAACTGGATGGGCTTTGAATAATATGGGATATGTAAGTTGTCGTCATCTTTGACATATCCTAATCCTCATAGATTTCTATTACTTTGAATTTCTTCCCATGGCTTGATGATTGGTTTAGAAGAAATTTGAACTTGAACAACTTTGACACTTGAAGCTGTTTGGATGAATGGCTTATCATCTTTATCTGTATGGTTCAAAGACTCATAAGCATCACTCTTCTCTTGCAAATCATTTTTTTGTAGTTTCGACTCCAGTTGAAGGAACTTAATCGTTTCATTTGTCTGTTGTAGATGCCATAAAATATCAGCAAGAGTTGCTTTGCTGCTTTGAACCATGTCTTCAACACTTGATAAGATCAAATTGTGAAGAACTTGTAACAGTTGGATGTGTTTCACCATGTGAACTTTCTCACTTGAATTCAACCTCGCTTTTCTGGAACTTTCTCACTTGATTTAAACTTGTTAGATTGAAATTTCTCGCTTGCTTTGGAATTTTCTTGAGCTCTTGCTTGGTGAAACATGTTTTTCTTGTTGCACGCTCACTAGAACTCACGCTCACTTGCTGTAGATTTCCACTTGCTTGATTATTGTTTGAATATTACATGTACTTGCGTTAGAGTTGAAATCTCTTGCTTGCTTTGATTGTTGCTTCAATGAACTTCACGCTGGCTCGCTTAATGTTGTGAACTTTATACTGACTTGATTGTGCTTATTGAAAATAAAGGGCGTCAAACATTGTTGAAAATGCACCCAAGAGACAAATGACAAGTTCAATATTGATGAATCAGTTGAAGACTTACTTGAATTAATGTAATCACCTTACCAATTTAAATTAGGGTGTCGGTTTCAACTGAGAATGTACCCATATAATTCAACTCAGTTACAAAAATGTTTATCTACAAGTGATACAAAAATGTGTTGTTGATGTTGTATTGTCTTGGAATGCTTGATTTTGGAGCGTCTTCAACTTCGTTTATTTTAATTAAAAGATGTGATTTGAAGATATCTATATCAAGTTGATGATGTGTCACATAAATGCATTGTGCTTGTTTTTGCTTGTGTACTCCAGCTTGATTACATGAGCTTGATTAATTAAGTGTGATGCCATGCATGCTTAAGCTTGCTTATGTGCATGTAGTTGTGTAATTTTGTGTACCATATTACAAGAAGAGTGGTTTCAGAAACTGGACACAAATCATGCACACACATTCAATACACACGGTGTACCTAAGATCCCCTTATTCAATTTTGGGTGGATCTAGGACACAACCACCAAAAACCAATCTGTTTATTATTCAAGTTACAATGAGCTCTTACACCCAAGAGCAACTTTTTCAGTTACAATATTTTTTTTGTTCAAACCCTTTGAAGCAACTCGTCTTAAAAAACTCAATGGACATTGACAAAATCTCTCTCAACGTAAAACAATACTTTGAATTACAACAATGAAAAAATTCCACATATCACTCCAAATTTACAAAATATGCACCTTATTTCTCCACAAAGATTACAAATCCCTTATCACTCCAAAATTCCAAATTTTTTTTTACCTAATCACTCCAAAAACATTACAAATACTTCTTATCTCTCCAAGAAATATTAAAAAAAAAAATTCATTTGCATTTTCATAAATTTCCTTGCCTTTAACAATTATTAAATTATATTCCAATATAAAGTGACTTATGAACCTAATCACAAATTCCCTCATATAATTTTAAAAAACCTTAATCGAAAAATTTAAGATTGAACCTGCCGTAAGGATATATTCTCACTAAATAAGGAAGTGGAAAAACAACTTCATAAATAAATCCACCTTTTCTGCATGCACATGTCTTGTACATAGGTTTAGCTTTATTGCACCATAATATCAGAACAATTGCTGGAATTTGATGGCGAAATGTGTCACGACTCATGAGGCGTCTTGTCTTCGGCCAATGATTTTGATTATCCAACCTTTACGGTAAAATGTGTCACGACTAAAGAGGCATTAATTTGATTTGATTTTCCTTGCCTTTAAAAAAAATTATGGATTGCTTCATTCACCGATCCAAGCATCTTTGTTCACATACCTTTTAACACTGACACAGCCAATCAAATTTCTGCAATCTGGGACAAAATTTGTAGAGCGGTTCCTATTTGGATGGGCAGAGTCTTACCTTCCAGGTTAAATACAACTGTCGATCAATTACTCACAACACTCGATCACCATATGCAGTTGTTGAAGTTGGGACTGTTGGTGCTAAGCGGGTAGTTGTTGAGAAGGCTACTGGTTTCGTTGATAACAAACTTGATTCATCCAGATTCAGAAATACTATGCAAATAACACAATCTGACATGTCTGATGCAGTTGAATCAGAAGTGAAGGTATCTGAAATTGATATTTCTACTTCAACAAATGTACATTCATTTTCCCAGTAGCGTGTTATGAGTTAGTCTCAAATGAAAGACGAGGATCACTTATATGAAATATTTTGTGACCAGATCTTTAGGTTATGGCTAAGCACTATAACATAAGGCCTCAGCAACTTACCGGATCTCAAAAAGTTGTGGGACCGAACAAGGAATGGAGGCTACCACACAAGTTACACCATGCTATGATCCAAATATATTTGAGGATGGATCAGTTCAACATGCAGGATTCTGATTTTCCAAGAATCAAATCCTCTTAAGAATCAAATCCTCTTAACAATGCAGGATTGTGAACTCCAGTATCCATCTAGTGTTGTTGCACTGGTGGTGATTCCAAATATCATTAACAACTATGCTAATGTTGGTGTTAACAAAAGGTGGTGCCTTTCATCCATGGGGCTTCATAGATTTTCTACGCAATTGTTCACACATTGTTAGATATTCAAACACACAACTTCACAATGCTGTTCACGCTGGTTTCCTCCTCGATGGTTTTACTTCTTATGATATGGTTTTAAAAAAACTTCGATCTTAAGCTTGTACTGTAAAAAATACCAATACATTGCTCTTGGCACAACGAGTTTCAAAATCCATGCTCCACTTTGCATAGATTTGTCTAAAAAAATGTTTCTCCATGCTGCAAGCTACAGTACTCCATCCAATGATCCATCATTCATTGTGCATCCTCCTCTGGAATAAAAATTCACACTCATGGAATCAAGTCCACATAGCTCATGGAAAAATCATGTGCAAAATGTATTTCCTTCATGCAGATACACCTCAACTATACACAACAGCATGCAATCTATCAACTACAAGAGGATATGCCTCTCTATTAGTAGATATATTCCTAAATTATTGCCTTCACCAATAGAAAAAAAAATTGGCATTCCTAGAAGCTAATAGAAAATAAAATTGGGTTGCCTTAAAGTTGTTTTCGCTCCTGCAGCACCAGTAATCGGTCGTATGCATTCATGTTTCGAGAATCCTTCAACACAATCCTCAGGAATTCACGCACATGTTAGAGAGTTTACGGATTCATTGAAGCCAACGAATACAACAGAATTAACACATAACCGCTTGGAAAACCCTCACTTGACGACACACAGGCCTCTGATCATCAACTCCGATACCACATGTAAGAAATTAAATTAACCCATAAAACCCATAAAAACACCAGAGACATAGAACTGGCATAAAAGCCCTGAGAGCCTTATGACATTCCTCACATATTATTTTATTTATTTATTAAAATAATGTAATAATACAAATAAATAGACGAGGAAGTCGTTTCAATATAGTGCATCTATCTTGGACAACTTGGTAGAGAAAATATCTCAACCACACACACTAATATAGGATCTAGGCCTAAAATAACTCCTAATCAAGAGGAACTAACATAATCTAGAAAATTAGGCATAAAATCCCAATTTTCAATATTTAATTAATTTAATTTATTTTGGATTTATAATTGTTTAGGGTTTGGTTCATTTTCAAATAAAACCATTATTATATTATACTTCAAAGGTTCGGGATTTCAAACAACATCATTTTAACTCAAGCAAGTCTAGAGCTTCCATGAGCATATCAAAATCCCAAACTCGACAATATCAAATAACAACTTCTTCACAAATATCCCTAAATAGGTTTAGGGTTTCACACATTATCGACATACCATTAGGTTAGGGTTTTGTAGAGAACCTCCTTAAAATCATATTTATAAAAAAAATAAGAGGTGTATAAGGTGGGTAGATTCATCAAGTGATGAATCATCCCAAACAAGAATCCTTTTAGGATTCAGTAGAGTTAGACATAGCAACAGTTAGTAACATAGAGATTGATATGTCAAAGCGAGTAAGAAGACTTTATATTTTAATACATACATTTATTATTTGAAAAACCATTTTACTTGTGTGGCCTTCTTATTTGATCCTTTAAGCCTTTTCCATGATTCTTGAACATCCAACATATTGATTCCTAGACAAGGAATAGAGGTAGACATGTGATTAGTATTTAATGTAATCAAATTATTAAATACATATATGAATACAAATAGAGGGAATGCGATGCTTATACTGAGGAGTTGTTGTGGGATCACTCTTAAGCTTGAGGGAAAACCTAAAACTTATACAACAAATAAATATTTTAGAAGAAGATGTTAAACCTATACTACATAAAATATACAAATGAAATATAAGAGAGAAGGGGCTTAGTAGTGCAAATCCCTTAAATATTCTTCAGGCTTTGCTTTCTTGGGGGATGATGTTCCTTCAACCATGTTAGTATAATATCTGTATCTTTTCTTGATCCTATGGTTGTCAGGTAAATCACTCCTATAGTGTCCCATATTGTGACAATGATAACACCCAATTTTGGGCAGATCAAACTTTTTCTTTGGTGCCTTCGTCTTGAATCTTCCAATATGATGAGAAACATAAGAATTTGAAACTTATTCATTGTTGGTTACCATGCAGACTCTTAACTATTCTTGAATGCATGTTGTCCATAACTCCTCAAAGGTGGGGGTTTCTTTCTAGCTGTTGAGAGCTAAAGCAAAGGAACCCCAAGAAGGTGGTAGTCCCATAATGGATGTAATCACTAGTTATTTATATGGTACTATTTCATCAATGTCAAGAAGCTCATCCCTTATCCTTGATATATTCACAAAGAAAGATGAAAAAATATCCTCCTTTGTCATCTTAGTAGTTCATAGTTCATTCTTCAGACTTGCCACTTTTCTAGTGTTATTGATGGTGAATACTTTTGACAAAGCCTCATACATATCTTGAGCATGCTCAATATTTTATATGAAAGGGACAAGATTGTCCTTTATTCCTTCAACCATCAAAGCCATAGCTACTAATTCTAGTTCTCTGTACTTCACCCTATCAACATCACTTGATTCTTCCGTAGGCCTTTTGATATTTCCTTTGACTAAATCTAATACCTTGTTATTTTCAAGGATAATGTAAATCATTTTCTTCCAAGACCTATAATATGTAGGTCCATCAAGGTTGTTCTCTCCCTTGATAGTGTTAGAAAAATTTATTGAAGATATTGAAGACTTCTTTCCTCTAGTGAACTTCTTATAACTTCCTTAATCAAGTCCTTGATACTGCCTTTTTCCTTCCTCTTTCACCAAGGATCTGATACCATGTTAGAGAATCAGAAAGGAAGAAAGATCCTCTTGTGCTTGATTATTTACTTGTGATATTATTTAGTTATTATTATGTTCTTCTTATCTTTCTTCTTATTAGTTCATTAAGAAAATATCAAAGAAAATACACATAGATCAAGGACACCAGAAGTAGGTCAGCAGCCAGGGAAAAACCCCTCTTGGGGAAAACCCAGTCAATAAATTTTCCTTCAATCGTGATTCTTGAGACCCTATACCTTGACCCAGATTTCCTCCACACCAAGTCAACATTCCTTGTGATCCTTCTTGAATCTGGTAGCATTAGTAGCATTAGCAGCACCATGATGTAGTTTCTTTGAAATGGAACTTTGATCGTGATTCTTGAGACTTCGATCTTGAGGTAGAAACTTTGATCTAGCTTCAAAGACTTCAATTTGGGCCCAATACAACTTCTCCAACCAGCACCATTCAACAAAACAAATTTCCACTTCATCTTCTCTTGGAAACACCTGATGCAACAAATGTTGCAGTATAAATTTGAGAACTTCAATCTCCCAAAATATAGTTCTAAATGCAGAGAGAGTGGTGTGAAAATTTCGATTTTCTTCAACTCTATAAGTGTACCCAAAACCGAATCCAGAAATTCCTTCTCCTTCACTTCACAAATTTCTCTTGTTGCAGCTTCTATATTGAATTTTTGTGTTGCAATGAGATGGTTCCAAGTGAGTTCGATTCCACTATATATATAGGCTTGAGGTGAGCTTGAATTCCTAGGATTGAGGATGACTTGATCGCCTTAAGGCCGACTTGGTGTGGATGCTTCATAAATCATATTTTACTCAATAATTGACCTATTTGCATGAATCAAAATCCAAATATGGATCAATTTAAATATGCAATAATCCTATAGACTCATAGTAAAACCTATAAGTATGAAATATGGACTTTGAACTAAAATAAATATGTCCCAAGCATGAAACCTATTGTAGCATAATTTGACTTAGCTAAAATTCAAGAGAGGTTCTGAGCAATTCAAGGTTGTCGAGGATCAATTTTTAAAATTCCAAGAAGACTTGTAATATGCTTGAAAGGATAACCACAAGCTCAACAAGGATTCATCATCACATGTGCACTGGAACTAAAATCAAGGAAGCTACAACATTGGAAGTGTAATCTAATCGATAGGAGTAGCAAAGAAGAAAAGCGTGTAGCAAAGGTCAAGTCAGGATTATTTGCATGCAGAGCAGTTCAAGACTCAGGCCGATTGATGCGTTCAGAACATTGCACACAGGTCAGGGTCAAGTCGTGCAAATATACGTGCAAAACAATGTTCAGAGGCTTATTCGCAATCACATGTGGAAGGCCTGACCACTTATCACAAATAGAAATCACAAATCTTAGGAGGAATGGTGCTTAGGAATATGTTATGAAGGCCGAAATGTGAAATGCGATAAGGGCCAGATGAGATGCAACTCATAAATATGATTTATTATATTCCAATCGCACATCGCACATCGAAATCTTAGGAGGAATGATGCTAAGGAATATGTTATAAAGGCCGAAATGTGAAATGCGACAAGGTTTCATATCGCAGATTGCGATTTGTAGTCGGCCCCACCTCCACTTGCCACGTCATCCCTACCTTTATCGCACCTTATAGATCACAAGCTCAGGAGGAATGTCGCTAATCAATATGTTATAAAGGCCAAAATGAAATTCATGATAAGTTTTATATCGCCGATTGCAATTTGCAATCGAGCCCACCCCCACTTGCCACGTCATCCCTACCTTTATCACATATCGCACGTCGCAATTACAAAGCTCAGGAGGAATAACTCAAAAAAGAAACGTTGAAGGCTGAAATGCGATAAGGGCTGTATGCGATGTAGTTTCAGAGTTAAATTGCAAAGGATTTCAAATCCAGAAGTAAGGGTCTTTCTTTCGAGAAATCGCATCGGAGGTAGGAGGATGCTTATAATGGGGTAGCATGGAAAGCTGAAATGCGATGGAAAGGTGGACACGATACCATTAAAAGGTTAATTAAAATTTATTTAAAGTCCATGATTATTTGTAGTTGCGTTGTTTTATGAAGAAACGTGAACACCGATAGTAGAATCGGGTAACACTCGACCCCGTGCAGAATAGTGTTATATGCGGTGGCACCTTGTAAATAAATGGAAGAATGAACGCTGTGGGCACGAGCAGAAGAGGCAGAGTCGGGCAGAAGGAGACATGAGAATATTGTTTGAAACGAAGAGGCATAAGTAGAGTTAGGCAAAAGGAGCATATAGTGGCACTTTTGGAAACACAACAGCTGGGTCAAGTCGGGAAAATAGGTGTTATTGCAGAATTGTTTGAAAACCACATCAGAAACAAAAAATACGTGATAGCGAGTAGAAAAGAAAAGTATTGAACTCTGGAAGAAATGCATGGCAAGGTTGTTCGACCTGTCAGGGAGACACATAAACACTTCAGGGAGACGCATCAACAACAAATCAGATTCAGCAAAAATAATAATATCTCAAGTTTTAATTTGTTTAATTTTTTTTTAAGATCGAGGCTATAGTGATATCCTCAATTGCAATGTAATAAGTAGTTTTAACAGTTTAGGTAGTCGAAGTAGTTTCAAGAATTTCTAGCAGTTACAGACTGTTCTTGATGTATTTAAGCAATACATAAAGAAAGAAGAGGGGTTTCGAGTTTTGGACCTCTGGAAGACTAAATATTTGGTACTTACTTTTATGAGGAATTAATGAAAGAAGCATCAAGTTTCCTACAACTGTTGATGGTGATTCATTTTTCCTGTGCCATTTTGTGTCCCTTCTTCCTGTAATGGAGTGAAGTAAAGTAGCTGTCGGTCTCTTAATTACACCTGTGATTAAGAGTTAAATAACCTTAATTTACACTCCTTCACTCCAAATCCTCTCCCTTCACAAATTCTCTATGGAACTTAAAAGTAATAGATTATGTGTTTACAACATATTATTTTGAGTTTCCTCTCTCTCCATAAATTCATTCTGAACTTTAAAGTGGTAGATTCTGTGTTACAACATATCATTTTGAGTTTATTCTACAGTTCTTCTTTTCCATTCAGATATCAGCATTTAATGGCATTGTAGAGTCTTTCATTATACCATATTTTTAAGAGTTTAAAGGATTAGTTTCCAAAGTGATTGAACAAAGACCACCTGATATAATTACTTCTGTGACACATTGTTAAAAAATTTCTTCAACACTGATTCCTTTTCATAGCCAAGGAATTGTCTCTTAAGATACAACATTTTTTGGCGCCGTTTCCGGGGACAAAGAGACGAAGTTTATTTTCCCTAGGTTTTTCACATTATTTCCTTTGGTTGTTCAACGAGGAGGAAATATTTGGCTATGTTTTTTATTCGCAAAATTCTGGCTCACCAAAAGGCCTCACACGAGGTCGAATACCTCACAGCATAAGGCCCCTTTTTTGTCAGATCCTAAAAGATTGGTTTCTAAACGAGTTCGGAAACCAAAAAACCCCTCAACACCTAGTCCTACACTATCTTCCCTCGACAATAGTTATAGTAATCCTTTGTTTAAAGATATCTCTAAAGTACTTCCTTTCTTAGAACAAGATTTGCCTTTCACACCAATTTATTTTCAAGAATCTAAGTTGGAAGAACACTCTTTTGAGTTTGTTTATTTTACTTTTACTCAATCTAAACAAACTCTAGTCACTGGTCCCTTTTCCATTGTCCATCAACCCACTCCCATATCAATTTTACCTCCACCTCCATTCATTTTCGCAGTAGGTTAATCAACTACATCTAACCAAGGAACAATCAAGCAAGGTGCAAACATGGAAGCACCAACCTTTTTGTTGAACATATATTCTCCAATTAACCTTCAACAACCAATGAATGCAATGCCTCAAGAGTATCTTAAGTTACTCCCACGTTTTACTGGAGAAGATGAAATAACTGTAGAAAAACACTTGCGTGTGTTTTGTAATTTTGCTGAAAATATGAATGTAGAACATCTTGATGATGTAATGAGGCTTTTTGTTCAGTCTCTGGATGGAGAGTCTAGAAAGTGGTTTAATGGATTTCCAAATGATTCTATTAATACATGGGAAGAACTGGAAAATCAATTCACACAAAGATGGGGTGAAAAAAGGGATCATGGATATTCAATAACATAATTCAATGCAATCAAAAGAAAACCAGATGAGAATATATCATATTTTATCAAAAGGCTCAATAAATTGTATAACAGTTTGCTTGTAGAAATGAAGCCCCCTCTTTTTGGAGAGAAGGTGGTTTTTGCTGGGGATTTTGAAGCTGATTTTAGTTTCACACTTATAGAAAGGAGACCCCCTACTCTAGAGTAGATACAAATAGATGCTTTAGCAATTGAAGCTAATATGGATGCAACTGAGAAGGTGAAAGGGAAAAATATAGTCCAAGAGAAGGGGAAAGCAAAAGAATAATCATCACAAGATCAAAGAATTGAAGATATGACAAGGGTGATAAAAATTTTGTGAAATAAGCTAGTTAAGATGGAATTGGAAAGTAAAAGCTCCCAAAGACAAGTATAAAAAAAACGAGGAGGATTTAAACCTCAATTCAGAAGACAACCCCTACAAATTTTTCAGAGGGAAAGAAAAGATCAAGACCAGGTTCAAGCACCATTATGTATAGAAGCAACACCCGGAGAGTTAGCAGAAGATGACCAAAAAGAAGCTGAAGATCAAATATTTGCTATGTACACAATAGAAGAGGATGAAGAGGAAGATTGTGAGGGAGAATATGTTGAAGCTGAAGTATCTTTTGATCAATATGAAATGGATGAATATTGTAGACAATTCACAGATTTCATGCAAACTGAGTTACATAAAAATTATGATTTAATGTCTAGAAAGAGATCTAGAGTGTAGGATAATGAAGGTGAACAAAAAGATTCTATTGCTTCTCCAATGGCGACTCCACAATAAAAGGACCCTATAAAACAAGTCAGTAATGGGGAGCAACCTGTAAATTCAGTTAATAGAAAAAATGTGAAGCAGGGTGAACCTTCCCAGAGAAAATCAGTTGATACTAATATTTTGGAGAGAGTTGTTCCTGTACCTGAACAAACGAAAAATTATAGATAGAGTGAAGAAGAACATGAAAAGAATGTTAAACAAACTCATGCTTTCAGTTTGAAAAAAGAGTTGGAGAAGGTAAAAATTCAGGTACTTCTTCTAGAATTAGCTAAAATATCAGTCTACAAGAAAGAAATTCTAGAATTTATTAATCTCACAAAGATTGAAGATATAAGTGACACTTTTAACTTACAAGAAGTGAAGCAAGTGATCACCTTTGGTCCTCATGTAGAAGAAGAAGATCCTTCTATTCCACCATTCTATATTTCTCTGTTGCTTCATGATTTTACTCTCCATAATTGTATGTTGGACTCAGGAGCATCCCATAATCTCATGCCGTTGTCTGTTATGAAGGAACAAAACTTGCATATTACCAAACCTTACAGGGATCTGTATTCATTTGATTCCAAAATTTTGAAATGCGTTGGGTTAATTAAATATGTAGCAGTGTCTTTGGCACAAATTCCAACAAAGAGCATAGTCCTGGATGTTTTGGTTGCTAACATTCCAGTTAGGTTTGGAATGCTCCTGTCAAGACCTTGGGGAGAAAAGTTGGGAGGTGTTCTAAAATTGGATTTCACTTATGCTATCATTCCTATTTTCAATGGGAAAGAAAGGAGATTGTACATGGAAACAAGGTTCGTGAAGACCACTACCAAGAAAGATGCAGGAAATTCCCCTATTTATAGTCAAGAAACAAAAGATATTTCATGTTTCATGCTGCATGAGGATGCAAAATTTGCTGAAGACACAGGGAATTAGCTCTCTTCAGAAGTTGTAAATAATGAGCTTCACTCAAAAAATATTTGGAAATGATACTTTGATGGTGCCTACTCCAAGGAAGGCACGAGAGTTGGATTCTTGCTGATATCGCTAGAAGCCTTCAATCTTCAGTTTTTTTCCGATGGAGGAGATTAGATTGGCAGATTATTTAGGAGTTGCAGCTAGCACCTTCAAGCCACCAATGAATCGAAGGTCAAGGTATGTGCAAAAATTTGTATCTGAAAAACTTTCATGGTGCCTCCCTATTGTGATCTTCAAATTTAAACAGTATGGACGCATTAGGTCTATCATGCAGATGTTGGATTGGTGCTGTTGGAAGGCTGAATCCACCTGATTAAGTTCAGACATGAATACATATATATGAGTTGTGCATAAATAAGCTCAAAAGTTGAGCATTTTTAGTTGTAGTATTTATAGTTCGATATTTTTAGTTTAAGAATAAAGGAAGAAGTCCAAAGCGTAGCAGGTTTCGGGAGGATTTCATACTGGATTAGCTCCCATTTGGGATTGAATCCATGCCCAATAACAACTACTGATCTGCAAGATTTCTTTGACTCCATGCCCAATTAAGGCTACTGATCTACAAGTTCTCAGCACTTTGCTACCAAAGTGTTGTCCCCAATTGGAGCCAGATGTTGTGGCATAATTTGACTCAGCTAAAAGTCAAGAGAGGTTCTAATAAATTCAAGGTTATTGATGGACACTTGTTAAAATTCCAAGAAGAATTGTAATATGCTTGAAAGGATAACCATAAGCTCAACAAGGATTCATCATCACATGTGCACTCGAACCAAAATCAGGGAAGCAGCAACATTGGAAGTGTAATATAAGCCAAAGGAGCAGCAAAGAAGAAAAACATGCAACAAAGGTCAATTTAGGCTTATTCACGTGCAGAGCAGTTCAAGACTCGGGCCGATTAACGTGTTCAGAAAATTTCACAGAGGTTAGGGTCGAGTCGTGCAAATATACGTGTATAACAGTGTTTAGAGGCTTAATCGCAATTGCATGTGGAAGGCCTGCTCACATATCACAAATCACAATCACAAAGCTCAGGAGGAATGGTGCTTAGGAATATTTTATGAGGGCCGAAATGAGAAATGCGATAAGGGCCAGACGCGATACAACTCAGAAGTATGATTTATTATATTCCAATATTACATTGCACATCACAAGCTTAGGAGGAATGGTGCTAAGGAATATGTTATAAAGGCCGAAATGCGACAAGGTTTCATATCGCTATTTGTGATTTGCAATTGGCTCCACCTCCACTTGCCACGTCATCCCTACCTTTATTGCACATCGAACATCACAAGCTCAGGAGGAATGGCGCTAAGGAATGTGTTATAAAGGATGAAATGCGACTTGCGATAAGTTTTATATCTCCGATTGTGATTTGAGATCGGCCCCACCTCCACTTGCCACATCATCCCTACCTTTATTGGATATCGCATGTCACAATCGCAAAGCTCAGGAGGAATAAATCACAAAAAAAACGTTGAAGGCCGAAATGCAATAAGGGGTGGATGTGATGTAGTTTCAGAGTTTAATTGAAAAGGATTTCAAATATAGAAGTAAGGGAATTTCCTTTGAGAAATAGCATCGGAGGTAAGAGGAATCTTATAACGAGGCAACATGGAAAGCCGAAATGTGATGGAAAGACGGATGCGATACCATTCAAAGGTTAACTTAAATTTATTTAAAGTCCAGGATTATTTGTATTTGCATTGTTTTATGAAGAAACGTGAACACGGGAAGTAGACTCGAGTAACACTTGACCCCATGTAGAATAGTGCTATATGCGATGGCACCTTGTAAATAAATGGAAGACTGAACGTTGCGGGCATGAGCAGAAGAGGCAGAGTTGGGAAGAAGGAGAAATGAGAACATTATTTGAAACATAGAGGCATTGTCAGAGCCAGGAAAAAGGAGCATATAGTGGCACTTTTGGAAACACAACAATTGGGTCAAGTCGGGCAAAGAGGCATTATTGTAGAAATGTTAGAATACCACATTAGAAACAAAAAAGACATGACAGCAAGTAGAAAAGACAAATATTGAACTCTGGAGGAAATGAAGGGCAAGGATGTTTGATCTGTCAGGGAGACACATCAACACTTCAGGGAAACGCATCAACAACAAATCAGATTCAACAAAAAGAATAATATTTCAAGTTTTAATTCATTTTATTTGTTTGTTAAGATCGAAGCTATAGTGATGTCCTCAATTTCAATGTAATAAGTAGTTTTAACAGTTTAGGGAATTGAAGTAGTTTCACGAAGTTCTAGCAGTTACGAACTGTTATTGATGTATTTAAGCAAGATAGAAAGAAAGAAGAGGGGTTACGAGTTTTGGACCTCTGAAAGACTAAAGCTTTGGTACTTACTTTTTTGAGGAATTAATGATAAAAGCATCAAGTTTCCTGCAACTATTGATGGTGATTCGTTTTTCTCGTGCCATTTTGTGTCCCTTCTTCTTGGAATGAAGTGAAGTAAAGTAGTTTCCGGTCTCTTAATTACATATGCGAGTAAGAGTTAAATAACCTTAATTTGCGCTCCTTCACTCCAACTCCTCTCCCTTCACAAATTATCTCTGGAACTTAAAAGTAATAGATTCTATGTTTACAACATATTATTTTGAGTTTCCTCTCTCTCCATAAATTCATTCTAAAATTTAAAGTGGTAGATTTTGTGTTACATCATACGATTTTGAGTTTCTTCTACAATTCTTCTTTTCCATTCAGATATCAGCAGTTAATGGCATTGTAGAGTCTTTCATTATACCATATTATTAAGAGTTTTAAAGAATTAGTTTCCAAAGGGATTGAATGAAGACCACCTGATATAATTACTTCTGTGAAACATTGTTTAAAAATGTCTTAAGCACTGATTCCTTTTCACAGTCAAGGAATTTTCTCTTAAGATACAACAAAACCCATGCTTTAATAAGTCATTTAATAATAATATAAAATTATTTTCTTTATTCTTTTTTCAAGTACAATAAGTATTGACTCAAGTAAAATTTATGAAGACCGAACCTAGTTACATTCTTCAACATATTCGACAATAATTCCAAGGTATTTGAGACTCCCTAAAGCCTCTTACCTATTCGTGATCATGGTCATGCTATTCATTTTATTCTAGGAAGTGTTCCTCCAAACATAAGGCCTTATAGATATCCCTATTCCCAAAAGAGTGAAATTGAACGTATGGTTGCAGAAATGTTAGAGGTCGGTATAATTCAACCTTTTCAAAGTTCTTTCTCTCCTCCAGTAGTATTGGTGCAGAAGAAGGATGAATCATGGCACATGTGTTCGGATTATAGGGAGCTTAACAAGCTCACTATTAAAGATAAATTTCCCATTCCTGTCATTGATGAATTATTGGATGAATTATATGGAGAAATTTACTTCACCAAGTTGGATCTTCGTTCAGGATATCATCAAAATAAGAATGAAGGCTGAAGACATTTCGAAAATAGAATTTAGAACTTGTGAGGGTCATTATGAATTTTTGGTCATGCCTTTTGGCCTTACCAAAGCACCTTCTACATTTCAAGGTTTGATGAATTCCATTTTCAAACCATTCCTTAGAAAATTTGTGTTAGTGTTTTTTGATGATATACTAATCTACAACAAGTCTTGGAAGGATCATGTTCAACATGTTGACAGGGTGCTCAAACTATTGGAGGAGAAATAATTTTATGAAAAACCTTCAAATGCTTCTTTGTAGTACAGGAGGTGGAATATGTGGGTCATATTGTATCTCATGAGGGTGTTAAGGCACACCGTAGCAAAATTAAATCCATTAAGGAATGGAAAATCCCCACAACCATAAAGCACATGCGAGGATTTATCAGGTCGACAATGCATTATCACAAGTTTGTTAAGAATTATGGGAGAATAACAATACCTCTAACAACATTACTCAAGAAAGATGCATTTTCTTGGACTCCAGAAGAAATTAAGGCCTTTGAACATATTAAAGAGGCAATGTGCCACGCACCGGTATTAGCTATGCCAAAATCCACGAAAACCTTTATTGTGGAATGTGATGGCTCAGGAAATGGAATTGGTGCGGTTTTAATGCAAGAAGTGTTGAGAAATTAGGGCTTTTATTACAATTTCTCTTCTTAATAATTACTTGTGATTTAATTTATGCTTCTTTCTATAGATATTGTATTCGTTAAATTATTATTTTCTTCTTAAAGTCAATTATCAAATGCACAAGAGACGCAAAATTTATTCTTATGAGCCACGGCCAAAACCTCTCACTCTTTGAGAGGAAAACTCGATCAAAATTTTTCTTATAGACCCTCAATTGAAGAATACCAAGACCATGGGAAAGACACTTGACACAAGTATTTCTACAAGACCCTTCTCATTGTCCCTCATTGTTCTTTTCGACTCCTTATGTTGATCCTCCTTTTCTGGATTGCATTTCACTTCTATTAGGGAAGCTCGGTCCCTAATATAGCAACCCCAAACAATGTGCTTACTCTCAACTTCCTTTAATATCTTCCTCGACTGCATATAGTATCCATTTTGATCTTCTAGCTGCACCATTGTAACCCTCGACCTATTTGAGATATACGAGGTATAATGCTTACCCAAGATCTAACTTTGGTGACATTATGTTGTATCTTAAGAGACAATTCCTTGGCCGTGGAAAGGAATCAATGCTTAAGACATTTTAAAAAAATGTGTTAGAAAGGTAATTATATCAGGTGGTCTTCGTTCAATCCCTCTGGAAACTAATTCTTTAAAACCCTTAATAATTTGGTATAATGAAAGACTCTACAATGCCATTAACTGCTGATATTTGAATGGAAAAGAAGAACTGTAGAAGAAACTCAAAATGATATGCTGTAACACATAATATATCACTTTAATTTTCAAAATGAATTTATGGAGAGAGAGGAAACTCAAAATAATATGCTGTAAACACATAATATATTACTTTTAAGTTCCAAAGAGAATTTGTGAAGGGAGAGGAGTTGGAGTGAAGGAGCAAAAATTAAGGTTATTTAACTCTTACTCACAGATGTAATTAAGTGACCAAAAAATACTTTACTTCACTTCATTCCAGGAAGAAGGAACATTAAATGGCACACGAAAAATGAATCACCATCAACGATTGCAGGAAACTTGATGCTTCTTTCATTAATTCCTCAGAAAAGTAAGTACCAAAGTTTTAGTCTTCCAGAGGTCTAAAAATTGGAACTTCTGTTCTTTCTTTCTGTCTTGCTTAAATACATCAAAAACATTTTGTAACTGCTAGAACTTCTTGAAACTAATTCAACTACATAAACTGTTAAAAAAACTTATTACATTGCAATTGAGGACATCACTATAGCTCCGATCTTAAGAAACAAAGAAAACAAATTAAAACTTGAAATATTATTCTTTTTGCTGAACCTGATTTGTTGCTAAAGTGTCTCCCTGAAGTGCTGATGTGTCTCTCTGACAGATCAAACATCCTTGCCCTGCATTTCTTCCAGAGTTCAATATTTGACTTTTAGGCTTACTGTCATGTCTTTTCTGTTTCTGATGTGGTATTTGAACAATTTTGCAATAACACATCTTTTCCTGACTTGACCCAGCTATTGCGTTTCCAACAATGCCACCATGTGATCCCTTTACTTGACTCTGCCTATGCCTCTACTTTTCAAAAAAAGTTATCATGTATCCTTCTGCCCAACCTTGCCTCTTCTGCTCACACCTCCAGTGTTCCATCTTCTCTTCTCCTTTGCTTTGCGTTGAGTCACTTACCCGAGTATACTGCCCGCGTTCACGTTTCTTCATAAAACAACGCAACTACAGATAATATTGGACTTCAAATAAATTCATATTTTCCTTTGAAAACTATCACGTCCGTCCTTTTTTCGCATTTCGCATTTTGGCATTTATAAAATATTCCTGATCGCTATTATTCCTGAGCTTGCGATGTGCGATGTGCGATTGAAATATATTAAATCACATTTTTGAGCTGCATCGCGTCCGGCCCTTGTCGCACTTCACATTTCGGCATTTATAACATATTCCTGAGCGCAATTCCTCCTGAGCTTGCGATGTGCGAGAAAGGTAGGGATGACATGGCAAGTGGAGGTGGGGCCGATCGCAAATCGCAATAACCGATATGAAACCTTGTCGCACTTTGAATTTCATAATTTATAACATATTAATGAGCGCCATTCCTCCTGAGCTTGTGATGTGTGATGTGTGATTGGAATATATTAAATCATAGTTTTTAGCTGCATCGCATCCGACCCTTGCTGCACTTCACATTTTGACATTTATAACATATTCCTGAGCACCATTCGTCTTGAGCTTGTGATGTGAGATGTGAGATAAAGGTAGGGATGACGTGGCAAGTGGAGGTGGGGACACCCTACTCCACCCTGGAATGTAATGTTTTGAACACATCCATCAGCCTGACTCTTGAACTGTTTTTCACGTGGATAAGCACGCCTCGACCTGCCTTCACATCTTCGCACATAATTTTAATACACCAACATATAAATCAAAAATTATTTTTCGGTATACAAATTGTTTTACATTTTCTCACATATATGTTTTTTTTTTGTTGTTTTGAGAAATATTTCAAAAGTAAATTCAAACTTAGCCACAACATCTGGCGCCACCTAGGTATAATGATTTTTTCCATGAAAGCGCTAAGAATCGCAGATTAGTGCCTTATCCATTGGGCATGGAGTCAAATATTTCTTGGTTACATACGAACAATGAGAAATCCGGTATTTACAATGGTGGAATGTTGAATTTTAATTCTCAAAATAATGCTTCAAATACTGCCCATTCACAGGTAGCTGCAGAGATTCTCCATCTAAATATTTTAGGATGAAAGTATTGTTTGACCTTATACTTCTTAAAAAGATCAATTTATCTTCCTTTATAATTTTTGGGAACACCCTTGAATAATTTCACCATTTTTGGCTCCTGCTGAGTTCCCAAATTACAATCTTCCATCTCCTCCTCTTGATGTATTTTCTTTGAATTAACAACAACATCCTTAGAATCAAATAGTCTTTCAAGGGGAACCAGTACTTTAGGGAGTATATTATCTTTCAATTGGATAATCTTCTGCTCACCTATTGGTTGCTTAAGGTATCTTATCTCTTCCTTCTGCTCTGTCTGTTCTTCTTCTTGATCTATCTCAACATATTCAAACTTTCCAATCGTTGTCAAGAAATGATTTATCTGCTCATCATCTTCAAACACCTGCCAATGTTTCTCATTTTCAGGAATCGAGGGTCTATGTCTAATTTCAATATGATACCTTAACCTTGGATTCATTGGTGGCTTAAAGGTACTAGTTGCAACTGCTAACTAATCTGCCAACCTATTCCCCTCCCTCGGAATGAACTAAAGATTGAAGGCTTCAAAATAGTTCTCTATCCTATCCCAAAATTCATTTCTGTATGATCTTTATCTTGGATGCTTGGTATGAAAATGATTTTTAATCTGTCTTATTATCAATTTAGAATCACCGAAAATTGAAATACACTGGAATCCCATTTGTTTAGCAACTTGAAGGCTTAAAATTAAGGCCTCATACTCAACCACATTGTTTGTTGAATCAAAATCTAATTTAAAAGAAAAAGGCACGAGGTTACCTTCTGGCAATATCAACAAGAATCCAACTCCTGTACCTTACTTGGAGTAGACACCATCAAAGTAGCATTTCCAAATATTTTTGAGTGAAACTCATTATTTACAACTTCTGAAGAGAGTTGCTTCCCTGTGTCTTCAGAAAATTCTGCATCTTCATGCAACACGAAACATGAAAGATATTCTATTTCTTGCCTATAAATAGGGGAATTTCCTGCATCTTTCTTAGTAGTGTTCTTCAAGAAACTTGTTTCCATGTACAATCTCCTTTCTTCAACATTCAAAATAGGAAATATAGCATAAGTGAAATCCAATTTTAGAACACCACCCAGCTTTTCTACCCAAGATCTTGACAGGAGCATTCCAAACTTGGCTGGAATGTTAGCAACCACTACATCCATGACTATACTCTTTGCTGGAATTTGTGCCACATAAACTGCTACATATTTAATTAACCCAACACATTTCACCTTTTTGGAATCAAATGAATACAGATCCCTGTAAGGTTTGGTAATATGCAAGTTTATTTCCTTCATAACAGACAATGGCATGAGATTATGGGATGCTCCTGAGTCCAATATACAATTATGGAGGCTAAAATCGTGAAGCCACAAAGAAATATGATGGATCAGGTCTATCATGTAGATGTTGGATTGGTGCCATTGGAAGGTTGAATCCACTTGATTAAGTTCAGACATGAATACATATATAGGAGTTGTGCATAAATAAGCTTAGAAGTTGAGCATTTTTAGTTGTAGTATTTCTAGTTCTGTATTTTTAGTTTAAGAATAAATGAAGAAGTCCAAAGCATATCAGGTTTCGGGAGGATTTCATACTGGATTAGCTCCCATTTGGGATTGAATCCATGCCCAATAACAACTAATGATCTGTAAGCTCTCTTTGACTCCATGCCCAATAAAGGCTACTGATCTACAAGTTCTCATCACTTTGCTACCAAATTGTTGTCCCCAATTGGAGCCAGATGTTGTAGCATAATTTGACTTAGCTAAATGTCAAGAGAGGTTCTAAACAATTCAAGGTTGTTGAGGGACGATTGTTAAAATTCCAAGAAGACTTGTAATATGCTTGAAAGGATAACCATAAGCTCAACAAGGATTCATCATCACATGTGCACTCGAACCAAAATCAGGGAAGCAACAACATTGGAAGTGTAATATAAGCCAAAGGAGCAGCAAAAAAGAAAAAAATGCAACCAAGGTCAAGTCGGGCTTATTCACGTGCAGAGTAGTTCAAGAATCGGGCCGATTGATGCGTTTAGAACATTACACAGAGGTTAGGGTAGAGTCGTGAAAATATACGTGTAGAACAATGTTCAGAGTCTTAATCACAATCGCATGTGGAAGGCCTGCTTGCATATCATAAATCGCAATCGCAAAGCTCAAGAGGAATGGTGCTTGGGAATATGTTATGAAGGTCGAAATGAGAAATGCGATAAGGGCCAGATGCAGTGTAGCTCAAAAGTATGATTTATTATATTCCAATCTTACATCGCACATCACAAGCTCAGGAGGAGTGGTGCTAAGGAATATGTTATAAAGGCTGAAATGTGACAAGGTTTCATATTGCTAATTGCAATTTGCGATCGGCCCCACCTCCACTTTCCATGTCATCCCTACCTTTATCGCACATTGCACATCGTAAGCTCAGGAGGAATGGTGCTAAGGAATATGTTATAAAGGCCAAAATGCGATTTTCGATAAGTTTTATATCTTCGATTGCGATTTGCGATCGGCCCCACCTCCACTTGCCACATCATCCCTACCTTTATCGCATATCGCACGTCGCAATCGCAAAGATCAGGAGGAATAACTCACAAAAAAATGGCCGAAGGCCAAAATGTGATAAGGGGTGGATGTGATGTAGTTTCAGATTTAAATTGCAAAGGATTTCAAATCTAGAAGTAAGGGCATTTCCTTTGAGAAATAACATCAAAGGTAAGAGGAATATTATAATGAGGCAACATGGAACGCTGAAATACAATGGAAAGACGGACGTGATACCATTCAAAGGTTAATTTAAATTTATTTAAAGTCTAGGATTATTTGTATTTGCATTGTTTTATGAAGAAACGTGAACATGGGCAGTAGACTCGGGTAACACTCGACCCCAAGCAGAATAGTGCTGTATGCGATGGCACCTTGTAAATAAATGGAAGACTGAATGTTGTGGGCACGAGCAGAAGAGGTAGAGTTGGGCAGAAGGATACATGAGAATTTTTTTTGAAACACAGAGGCACACTAGTACATTTGGCGAAAATTCTGACACTTTGGTTCCAACACTTTTGACCAAATGTCGGAAATTTCCTCAAAATTTATCAAATTTTCAAATCCCGCCCACAATAGTCGCTATACAGATGTTTGGAGACAAGTGTTGGTATTGCGACACACAGAAGTTAGTGTCGGTCTTGCAAAGTTTGTAGCAAAACGTCGGAATTGCAACAGTTTGGGAAAAAGCGTCGGAATTGCGACGGATTAGAGCTATGTGTCACTATTGCGACGTTTGGAGGAAAACGTCGCTATTGCGATAGTTTGGGAAAAAGCATCTATATTGCGATAGTTTTGGAACGATCGTCGCTATTGCGATAGTTTGGGCTAAGTGTCTCTCTTGCGACGGTTTGGGCTAAGTGTAGCTCTTGCGACAGTTTGGGCTAAGTGTCGCTATTGCGACGGTTTGTAAATTAATTTCTTTGGCCTCTCCCTTAATAAATAATAATCTAACTTGGGTCCCCTTTTTGAATGGTTGGAGCAACATAATAAGATATCTTTAGTTGACATATCACATTGTGATGAAGATGGAAGGTGGTTATGATGGGACTTCTAAGGATTTTCATAAAATATTAAAGACGTGATGCACTCACTCCTTGGTTCACTTTTAATGTGTGCCCCCAACCACGGTCAGGCGCGCCTGTCGCGCAGTGTGAGGTCACCCGACCGAGCGCGTTCATGTCAGGCCATTTCGTTCGAGGGTGCCTGTATCAGTTTCGCTAAGTTGTGACCGCTCGGGTGCCTTGTGCACATTCGGGTGGCCCGTTTTCCATTTTATCCCTTGTGGAATCATTCGTTCGAGCGCGCCATACTATCGTACCGTGTGAGGTCGCCCGACCGGGCACGTACGGGTCGGGCTGTTTCGTTCGAGGGTGTCTGTATTAGTTTTGCTAAGTTGTGACCGCCCGGGTCCCTTGTGCACGTTCGGGTGGCCCGTTTGCCGTTTGCTCCCTTGTGGCATCGTTCGGTCGGGTGCGCCGTGTGAGGTCGCTTGACCGGGCGCATTCGGGTCGGGTCGAGCCATTTCGCTCGAGGGCGCCCATATCAGTTTTGCTAAGTTGTGACCGCCCGGGTGCCTTGTGCACGTTCAAGCGGCTCGTTTGCTGTTTGCTCCCTTGTGGCATTGTTCGGTCGGGTGCGCCGTGTGAGGTCGCCCGACCGGGTGCGTTCAGGTCAGACCATTTTGTTCGAGGGTGCCCATATCAGTTTTGCTAAGTTGTGACTGCCCGGGTCCTTTGTCCATATTCGGGCGGCCCATTTGCCATTTTCTCCCTTGTGGCATCGTTCGGTCGGGCGCGCCGTGTGAGGTCGCCCGACCGGGTGCATTCGGGTCGGGCCGTTTCATTCGAGGGTGCTCGTATCAGTTTTGCTAAATTGTGATCGCCCGGGTGCCTTGTGCACATTCAGGTGGCCCATTTTCCGTTTGCTCCCTTGTGGCATCGTTCTGTCGAGCACGTCGTGTCGCACCGTACTGTGTGGTCGCCCGATCGGGCATGTTTGGGTCAGGCTGTTTCGTTCGAGGGCGCCCGTAAAAGTTTTGCTAAGTTGTGACCGTCCGGTTGCCTTGTGCACGTTCGGGCGGCCCGTTTTCCGTTTTCTCCCTTGTGGCATCGTTTAGTCGGGTGCGCCGTGTAAGGTCGCCTGACCGGGCGCATTTAGGTCGGGCCATTTTGTTCGAGGGCACCTTTATCAGTTTTGCTAAGTTGTGACCACCCGGTTGCCTTATGCACATTTGGGTGGCCCGTTTTCCATTTGCTCCCTTGTGGCATCATTCGGTCGGGCGCGGCGTGTCGCACCATGTGAGATCGCCCGACCAGGCGCGTCCAGGTCGATCTGTTTCGTTCGAGGGCGCCCATATTAGTTTTGCTAAGTTGCGACTGCCCGGGTGCCTTGTGCACATTCGGGTGGCCTGTTTTCCGTTTGCTCCCTTGTGGAATCGTTCGGTCGGGCGCTGCGTGTCGCACCCTGTGAGGTCGCCCAATGGGCGCATTCGGGTCGGGTGGGGCCGTTTCATTCGAGGTCGCCCGTATCCGTTTTGCTAAGTTGTGACTGCCCGGGTGCCTTGTGCACCTTTGGGCAGCCTGTTTGCCATTTTCTCCCTTGTGGCATCATTTTGTCGGGCGCACCGTGTCGCGCTGTGTGAGGTCGCCCGACTAGGCACGTTCGGGTCGGGTCATTTCGTTCAAGGGCGCTCGTATCAGTTTTGCTAAGTAGTGACCGCTCGGATCCCTTGTTCACATCCGGGCAACCCTTTTTTCATTTGCTCCCTTGTGGCATCGTTCGATCGGAAGTGCTGTGTCACGCCGTGTGAGGTCGCCTGACCAGACGCGTTCGGGTTGGTTCGGGCCATTTCGTTCGAGGGCGCCCGTATTAGTTTTGCTAAGTTGTGACCACCAGGGTCCCTTGTGCATGTCCGAGCGGCCCATTTGTCATTTTATATCTTGGGGCATCATTCGGTCGGGCGCGCCATGTTGCGCCGTGTGAGGTTGCCCGACCAGGCGCGTTCAGGTCAGGTTGTTTCCTTCGACGGCGCCCATATCAGTTTTGCTAAGTTGTGACAGCCTGGGTACCTTGTGCACATTCAGGCTGCCCGTTTTTCGTTTTCTCCCTTTTGGCATCGTTTGGTAGGGCGCGTCGTGTCGCGCCGTGTGAGGTCGCCTGACCAGGCGCGTTCAGGTCGGGTCGTTTCATTCGAGGGTGCCCGTATCAATTTTTCTAAGTTGTGACCGCCTGAGTCCCTTGTACATGTTCGGGTGGCCCGTTTTCCGTTTGCTCCCTTGGGGCATCATTCGATCGGGCGCGCCGTGTCGTGCCGTGTGAGGTCGCCCGACCGGTCGGCGCGTTCAGGTCGGGCCATTTCGTTCGAGGGTGCCCATATGGGTTTTTCTAAGTTGTGACCGCCCAGGTCCCTTGTGCACGTTCGGGCAGCCCGTTTGCCATTTTCTTCCTTGTGGCATCATTCGGTCGAGCGCGTCGTGTCGTGTCGTGTGAGGTTGCCCGACCAGGTGCGTTCGGGTCGAGCCATTTTGTTCAAGGGCACCCATATCCGTTTTGCTAAGTTGTGACCACCTGGGTGCCTTGTGCACGTTCGGTCGGCCCGTTTTCCGTTTTCTCCCTTGTGGCATCGTTCGGTTGGGTGCGCCGTGTCGCATTGTCTGAGGTCGCCCGACCGAGCGCGTTCAGGTCGGGCCGTTTCGTTTGAGGGTGCCCATATCAGTTTTGCTAAGTTGTGACTGCCCAGGTGCCTTGTGCACATGCAGGTGGCATGTTTTCCGTTTTCTCCCTTGTGGCATCGTTCGGTCGGGCATGTCGTGTCGCGCTGTACTGTGAGGTCGCCCGACTGGGCGCATTCGGGTCGGGCCATTTCGTTCGAGGTCGCCCGTATCCGTTTTGCTAAGTTGTGACCACCCAGGTGCCTTGTGCACATTCGGGCGACCTGTTTTCCGTTTGCGCCCTTGTGGCATCATTCGGTCAGGATTGCCGTGTCGCACTGTGTGAGGTCGCCCGACTGGGCGCGTTCAGGTCAGGCCGTTTCGTTCGAGGGCGCCCGTATCAGTTTTTCTAAGTTGTGATCGCTCGGGTGCCTTGTGCACATTTGGGTGGCCTGTTTTCGGTTTGCTCCCTTATGGCATTGTTCGGTCGGGCGCGGTGTGTCGCGCTGTGTGAGGTTGCCCGATCGGGCGCGTTCAGGTTGGGCCGTTTCGTTTGAGGGCGCCCGTATCAGTTTTGCTAATTTGTGACCGCCTAGGTGCCTTATGCACATTCAGGTGGCCCATTTTCCATTTTCTTTCTTGTGGCATCGTTCGGTCGGCGCCGTGTGTCGTGCTGTGTGAGGTCGCCTGACTGAGCGCGTTCGGGTCGGGTCGGGCCATTTCGTTCAAGGGCGCCCGTATCAGTTTTGGTAATTTGTGACCGCTCGGGTGCCTTGTGCACATTTGGGTGGCCCGTTTTCCGTTTTCTCCCTTGTGGCATCGTTCGTTCGGGCGTGCCGTGTGAGGTCGCCTGACCGGGTGCGTTCAGGTTGGGCCTTTTCGTTCGAGGGCGCCCGTATCAGTTTTACTAAGTTGTGACCACCCGGGTCCCTTGTGCACGTTCGGGCGGCCCATTTTCCATTTTCTCCCTTGTGGCATCGTTCGGTCGGGCGCGCCGTGTCACACCGTGTGAGGTCGCCCGACCGGGCGCATTCAGGTTGGGTCGGGCTGTTTCGTTCGAGGGCGCCCGTATTAGTTTTGCTAAGTTGTGACCAACCAAGTCCCTTGTGCACGTTCTGGCGGTCCATTTTCCATTTTCTCCCTTCTGGCATCGTTTGGTCGGGCGCACCATGTCGCACCGTGTGAGGTCGCCCGACCAGGCGCGTTCAGGTTGGGCTGTTTCGTTTGAGGGTGCCCGTATCAGTTTTGCTAAGTTGTGACCGCTCGGGTGCCTTGTGCACATTCACGCGGCCTGTTTTTCATTTGCTCCCTTATGTCATCGTTTGGTCAGGTGCGCTGTGTCATGCCGTGTGAGGTCGCCTGACCAGGCGCGTTCAGGTTGGGCCGTTTCGTTTGAGGACGCCCGTATCAGTTTTGCTTATAAGTTGTGACCGCCCGGGTGCCTTGTGCATGTTATGGTGGCTCGTTTTCCGTTTTCTCCCTTGTGGCATCATTTTGTCGGGCGTTTTCAGGTCGGGCTGTTTCGTTCGAGGGCATTCGAATCAATTTTTCTAAGTTGTGGCCGTCCGGGTCCCTTGTGCACATTCGGGTGGCCCATTTTCCATTTGCTCCCTTGTGGCATCGTTCAGTCGGGTGTGCCGTGTTGTGCCGTGTGAGGTCGCCCAAACGAGCACGTTTGGGTTGGGTCAGGCCGTTTCGTTCGAGGGCGCCCGTATCAGTTTTGCTAAGTTGTGACCGCCCGGGTCCCTTGTGCACGTTCGGGTGGCCCGTTTTCTGTTTGCTCCCTTGTGGCATAATTTGGTTAGGCATGCCATATTGTGAGGTCACCCGACTAGGCGCATTCAGGTTGGGCCGTTTCGTTCGAGTCCACCTTGAAAACACAAAAGCATGTAAGTAATCTCACTTTCTTTTCAAGGGTAGCAGGTATAAATGGTGACATCCTAATATTTCCTTTGAATGCTATTATTTGGTTCTTCTTTTAACTTGTTTTCGACATTTGTATCAATGTTGAATAGAGGATTGCAACATTAACAAACTTGGAGAGACAATGTTTCCAACTTCAGTTTTAGGATATTCAGGCTAAGTTCTAGTTTCTTGACACCATGGTGATTCATTCTCTCCTTGTTTGCAAGTTTTGGAGTTTGGAGCCCATACCTACAAAAAACAAGTCACGACTCAATTGAGAGAGGTTACTCATTGCTATTCTCTCATTTATGGAAAACACTATTGTAATATGGCCCAATTAAACCCTAAACCTATAAACCCTTAACCCCTAACCCCTTAAACGCTAAACCATTAAACCTAACCCTAACCACTTAAACCCTAATTCCCAACCCCCAACCCATCTAACCCCCTAAAACCTAACCCCATTAGCCCCTAACTTCTAACACCTAAAATCCTTAACTGCTAAATCCCTTAACCCCCTAAACCCCTAACCCATTTAACCCCCTAAACCCTACACCTATAACCCCTTAACCCCTAATAACCCATTAAACCCTAATTCCCAACCCCTAACCCATTTAACCCTCTAAACCATAAACCTATAAACCCCTAACCCATTTAACCCCTAAACCCTAAACCTCTAAACCCTTAACCACTAACCCTTAAACCCTTAACCCCTAACCCATTTAACCCCCTAAACCCCTAACCCATTTAACCCCCTAAACCCTAAACCTCTAAACCCTTAACCCCTAACCCCAAACATCTAACCCCTAAACCCCTTAACCCCTTGATCTGCTAGGGGCCGGTTACCTTGATATTAATGGTGGTGTATTCATACTCCTTCTGAATAACCAATAAAGGGTCAAGGAAATTGACCAATATGTTGTCAAGTTTTATCTTATCCATCTCTGGGGCAAGCTGCTTTTCGGCTAACTCCACTGCTTTTGATCTCAATTTTGCCAATTGCTTCCTTCTCTCATATGATACCTGAGCCTTTGCCTTTCTCTTCCCTTCTAATTCCGTAATAGTGTCATAGTGATGCCAGCCAACTTCTTTGGAAATCCTTCCTAGCAGACAATACTTGTGACCTGGTTGAAGCCTCAACACTTTCAAAGCATCTGGAATGACCTCTCTCTTCCCCAATCTCCCTCTCTCTCTCTCTCTCTCTCTCTCTCTCTCTCTCTCTCTCTCTCTCTCTACCCTCCAATCCTCTCACAGCTATATCCCTCCCTCTATCCTTCTTTCTGCCCCCCTTCCATCTTTGTGTCACTATCTCCCTCTCTTACCCTTCTCTACCTCTCTCACTCCTCTCCCTCTCTCTCTCTCTCCATTCCTTCTCTCCCCTCTCCTTTAGTTTATCTCCATCTCTCCCTTGTGACTCCCCTTGTCTCACCACCTCTATCAATCTATGTCTTTATAATTATTCCTTCTCATATATATAGAGAGTTAATATATATCATGACATATTGGGACCTACGATTGGGTTAATTCCGCCTTGTTGGCAAGGTTAAAATGGTTAATCTTCGATAGACAAAATGTAGATCAAATATTTCATCAAAAAGAGGGAACCATACCCTATATTCTTCCAGGCTATGCCTATCAGTCGCTTGGCCTCTTCTTGCTCTCACATGAATGTAGTCTTGCTTGACTGGTACAGAAGAAGGTTTCACATTATCAACTATTTGTTTGGGACAACTTTTAGTTGTTTCAACACTGCTACATTCTAATTCAAGCTTATCCTTTAAACCATCTTAGTCTTTTGTACTCTCTTCAACTTTGTAGTGCTTTCCATTCCTCTCAGTCACATATGTTTCCTTGGTCTGTTAAGGGACAAGGTCGACAACATTAGGATGTTTTTTCAATAAACAAAGGTATTTCCAGGACACAGTCAGGTGGAGCAAGAGTTTAAGAGCCAAATTTCTCATGATTGTGGGACACTTGAACTTAAGATTTTCTGGAGTAGTCATGAGGTGCAGTCTGGTTATCAAGACTTCATTAGATGGCCATTCTCCGGACTTAAATTGTGTGACAACACTGTGGCTGAGTTTGAAACTGGAGATTGAACATACATTTGGTTTGATTTCAATAGACATTTTCATCAATAAAAGTAAAGAAATGGCTAACAAATACTATAAATTAATAAACAAATAAGACACGGAAACAAGCAACAATACTTACAAAATTGTTACATTGAGACGCAAAGAATAAGCAACTAATTTAACCCCTAACCCATTTAACCCCTTAAACCCCTAGTAAACCCCTAACCCATTGAACCCCCTAAACCCTAAACCTATAAACCCTTAACCCCTAACCCCTTAAACCCTAAACCATTAAAACCTTAACCCTAACCCCTTAAACCCTAATTCTTGATCCCTAACCCATCTAACCCCCTAAAACCTAACCCTATTAGCCCCTAACTTCTAACCCCTAAAATCCTTAACTGCTAAATCCCCTAACCCCCTAAACCCCTAACCCATTTAACCCCCTAAATCCTAAACCTATAACCCCTTAACCCCTAACCCATTAAACCCTAATTCCCAACCCCTAACCCATTTAACCCCTTAAACCATAAACCTCTAAACCCCTAACCCATTTAACCCATAAACCCTAAAGCTCTAAACCCCTAACTACTAACCCTTAAACCCTTAGACCCTCAGTCCATTATTTACTCATATAAATTTAATTTCTTCTCAAAAATATATGTTTTATTTTTTTATTGTAAATTATTTTAAACAATCAAAATAAAAAAACATTTAATTATTTAAAATAATTATAATTATTAAAAAATATTTATTTTTAAATTAATTTGAGTGGCCTTAAAAAAAAACACAAGTGTTTCATTTCAAAATGTAAAAAATTTTGAAATATCAAAAGTTTTAATTTCCCTCGTTCATTTCCCTCTGGGTGCATGGTTTGTCCAGGAGAAGGAGGGAGGATCTGATCCAAATCTGAGCTGGGTCGATAGCAAAAATGCCAGAGATCCTTCACATTCAGGGGGGCCAATGTGGCAACCAGATCGACTCCAAGTTTTGGGAAGTGGTCTGTGAAGAACACAGGATGGATCCTACTGAAAGATATCAGGGCACTTCAGATCTACAGCTTGAAAGGGTTATGGACAGGTCTTTATACCTGATAAATTTGTTTTTTGCCAATCCGAGGCTGGAAACAACTGGGCCAAGTGGCATTACATGGAAGGATCTGAGCTCATTGATTCTGTGCTTGATTTTGTTAGGAAGGAGACTGAGAACTGTGATTTCCTGCAAGGTATGTGTCTTTTTCAAATTCAAATCCTTGACCTTATGTTTTTGAAATGTAGGATTTCATTTGCTAAAATGATGTGGGATTTTTTTTGTATGGGGTTTTTTTGTGTGTATAGGGTTTCATAAAAAGTCCCAATCTGAAGCTGCAGAGTGTTTTCATCCATGTCTCTGCAAGTCCCAATCTCAAGCCGCAGAGGTACGATCTCGTTCATGCTTTATGTTTTTTTTTTTAATGCATGAAGTAAATTGTTGAACTGCTTCACATAATCAGTTGGAAGTAAACTCTGACCCATATACAATCATGTCCTCTGATCCAGAAACGACTCAATCTGCGGAAAATAAATCCCCAGAAATGCCAATAGTGCCACAGTTTGTATCACTGACCGAGGAACAACAAACTCTATTAAGTAAGGAGGCATTCAATTGTATAATTGAAACCTACAGGCAAGCTAATGGTGCAGGGGTTAGGGATTTGCGATGTTCACTGCTTGCACGATTGATTGCTCAGGTATATGCTCATAATTTTTTTTTATGAATAGTCTATATGAACTACTTTAGAGATATTGGAATTTGACTCTTTGCGAGACTATCATGTTGGGATACACCATGTTCAAAATATTTTCCAGAAGAGCAGACAAATTCATCTCCATATGGGCAGAGAGGAAGAAATTGCAGGTTTAAGGTTTAGACATTGCAAATGGAATCACCACACTTTTGACTATTTTTCAATCCTCCCAAATGCTATTGAGGAAGAAAAATTAAGTATATTGTTGATCCATGGACACCTATTAAGCCTTTCAGATAGTTGGAAGATACCTACTATTTGAAAGGCTGAATGTATACCTCTCCTATGCTTGGCGATCTCTATAATTATGACCCTATATGAGATTCAAATGATCATCTCTGGGGTCTATTATATAGATTAACATAGTAGTCAAGCAAGGGTGTCGACTGCCTCACATTCTTTGGACTTCATATTTATGGATGAGAGTTTCTCATTTCAAAATCCATGGGTGGTAAAGGTGGAGGCCCTCTATGGGATCTCGATTTCACTATTTTTTGACAACACTGTCCTTCTATTTCATGAATCCAAAAACAAAAGTACATTTTGAGCTCATTCTAGGATGAACATGGTCTTCAAGTCCACCTTGCAAAAACAAAAGCATGTAAGTAATCTCACCTTATTTTCAAGGATAGCAGGTAGAAATGGTGACATCCTAGTATTTCCTTTAAATGCTATTATTTGGTTCATCTTTTAACTTGTTTTCAACATTTGTATCAATGTTGAACAGAGGATTGCAACATTAACAACCTTGGAGAGACGATGTTTCCAACTTCAGTTTTAGGATATTCAGGCTAAGTTCTGGTTTCTTGACACCATGGTGATTCATTCTCTCCTTGTTTGCAAGGTTTGGATTTTGGAGCCCATACCTTCAAAAAACAAGTCACGACTCAATTGAGAGAGGTTACTAATTTCTATTCTCTCATTTATGGGAAACACTATTGTAATATGGCCCACTTAAATTGCAAGGCCATTGCCTTTTCCTCGTGAAATAATCCTCCATATCCTAAAGGTTGAAATAGAAAATTGCAACATACACTGCTTCATTTTTCTTTTGTTAATTTTGTAGGACATTAATAAACCATTGAAAATCCGAAGCTTCTCACCTGGTTAACAAATCTAAGGTACCAAGAGATACGTTGCTGATTGAAGATGCCAAATTGCTAGACCATGCATCTTATTCTGATTTTATTTTCCTTAAGGAAAAGGATATAAATTTCATTGTGTATTCCCTTCCATTTTCATTTTTCTTTTTGCTGGTGAGTAAATAATTCTGTATATATAAGAAATATTTTTGCAAAAGTAGGGATCCAGATAGAAATTTCCACTCCAAGGACAATCCTTTAGGCACAATCAGTGTCTTGATTTTTCTTTTTATATTTTCTGTCAGAGGCTAGTTGCTCCAATATGACAGTAATTTGAAGTCTTTTCATAATACTTTGTTACACATGACTTTCATTTTCTTCTTGCATAATTTCTAGAAATGAATGGATATCTTGTGGATTGTTGTAAATAAATTTAATTCTATTACCATGCTTAAGAGAACTTAATGTTTGTCATTATTGGAGGACAGAGATATATCATAAGAGCTTGGTTCTGTGTTGTAGCCTTTTATTAAGACTTGAATCAGTTAAACCCTCAGACCTATTGTAACCCTATATTGAGGCTTGGTTCTGTTGAAGCCGCCATACTTTGGACTTCTACATTGCAGTCTCAGGCTAGGGATATAGCTACAGGATTTTGACATATTTTATGCAGTGAAAATCTATTAAAATCTTAGATTATCTCGTATTTACTGATGCTTGGACAGAACTTTCGAATTAGCTAAGTCACCTATTTTTATTTATGAGCTCAGTTTTAAGTTACAAGACTGTGATAAGACTCAGTGACTTATGTTTCATATACCAATATAGCTTGTAAAGCTCGGTCCTATGGAATTGAGCCCAAGAACACGTCAGACTTACCTTTGTGGAAGTAGAGTGGTGATAACACATATGTGGAGTATATTTGAAGGGTAAATTAGTGCTTCCTTGGAGTTTAGATAGAACACATTTGTAGAAGTGTATACCAGTGTTTATTTGAAGCTCAGGTAAGACAGATTTGTGGAGGATTAAAGATTCAACTATGGAGGGCTCGATGATATTGGAGGCATGAAAAATCAACACTGTGATGGAAATTTTGATTTATAGACCACTTTCCACCACCATTTATGTTTAACATTCCTTTCTACTAAATTTAGGTGAATGTACCCAATTTTGTGCATGTAGATCCCATAGGGAGAATGTGACCAAACCAGTTCATCATCTTTGTTAGTAAGCCTTATACAATACTATCTCAATTATTCCAAATACATATTCCATTCCTCATGAAATCCTACATCCAACTCCAATACTTATGTCATTTTACATCCTTGCCTCCAAATGGTAAATTGAGTTGGGTTGTCGAAATTTGGTAGTTTAGTGTTCCCATTGTCACGAAGAAAATTAATTATAGGTTGTGCCATCCAATGTTTGTCACCACTTCTTGGCCATGGATTGAATCTAATTCTAACCTTATGTCCATTTCCTACTTTATATGCCAGACTAGAATCAATTAAATTGAAATAGTTTAAAACATCTCTCCATAACAGAAATATTAACCTGAGAAATTTTAGTCTATATAATCCATTCCTCGATAAAATTTTGTGCAATATATTTGTGTTGAACCACATTAGACAATATATATATATTTTAAATATTTTTAACCAAGCGTCAGAAGACCGATGCCTTAGACGTTGGAAGAGCGACGTTATTTTTTTTAATATTTTTACATTTGCGTTGGAAGAGCGACACTTTGATCGTCGGAAGAGCGACACTTTTTTAAAAATATTCTTAACTTTTTCGTCGCTAAAGCGAAGTTACATAAGCGTCGGACGCATGACGTTCTAAATGTCGGATGATATTTCGTCAGAATTGCGATGGTTCGTAAAACGTTGGAAGCCATAATGTAGGAATTGCGACATTTTTTTGAAAACCTGAAAAGCGTTGGAAGACCGACAGTTGTGGGTCGTTGGAAGACTGACGCTTATAAAACGTCGGAATAGCGACACTTTGCAAAAATTTAGAAAAAGTGTCGGTATTGCGACACTTTGGAAAAACGTCGGAATTGTGACGTAATGGCTAACCACGTTTTGTCCGGCCTCAAACTGTTGCTCTTGCGATGACTTTGTGTCGGAATAGCGACAAAGTGGCCATCGGAAATTGGGCCAAATTTTCTAGTGATAGGCAGAGTCAGGAAAAAGGAGCATATAGTGGCACTGTTGGAAACACAATATTTGGGTCAAGTTGGGAAAAGAGGCATTGTTGCAGAAATGTTTGAATACCACATCAGAAACAAAATAGACATGACATAAAGCAGAAAAGACAAATATTGAACTTTGGAGGAAATGAAGGGAAAGGATGTCCGATCTGTCAGGGAGACACATCAACACTTCAGGGAGACACATCAACAACAAATCAGATTCAACAAAAAGAATAATATTTCAAGTTTTAATTCTTTTTATTTGTTTGTTAAGATCGAAGCTATAGTGATGTCCTTAATTGCAATGTAATAAGTAGTTTTAACATTTTAGGGAGTTGAAGTATTTTCAAGAAGATCCAGCAGTTACGAACTGTTATTGATGTATTTAAGCAAGATAGAAAGAAAGAAGAGGGGTTACGAGTTTTGGACCTCTGGAAGACTAAAGCTTTGGTACTTACTTTTTTGAGGAATTAATGAAATAAGGATCAAGTTTCCTGCAACTATTGATGGTGATTCGTTTTTCCTGTGCCATTTTGTGTCCCTTCTTCTTGGAATGGAGTGAAGTAAAGTAGTTTCCTGTCTCTTAATTACATATGTAAGTAAGATTTAAATAGCCTTAATTTGCACCCCTTCACTCCAACTCCTCTCCCTTCACAAATTCTCTCTGGAACTTAAAAGTAATAGATTCTGTGTTTACAACATATTATTTTGAGTTTCCTCTCTCTCCATAAATTCATCCTGAAATTTAAAGTGGTAGATTTTGTGTTACATCATATCATTTTGAGTTTCTTCTACAATTCTTCTTTTCCATTCATATATAAACAATTAATGGCATTGTAGAGTCTTTCATTATACCATATTATTAAGAGTTTTAAAGAAATAGTTTCCAAAGGGATTGAATGAAGACCACCTGATATAATTACTTCTGTGACACATTGTTAAAAAATGTCTTAAGCACTGATTCCTTTTCACAGTCAAGGAATTTTCTCTTAATATACAAAAAAATCCATGCTTTAATAAGTCATTTAATAATAATATAAAATTATATTCTCTATTATTTTGACAAGTACAATAAGTATTGACTCAAGTACAATTTATGAAGACCGAACCTAGTTACATTCTTCAATATATTCGACAATCATTCCAAGGTATTTGAGATTCCCTAAGGCCTCCTACCTATTCGTGTTCATGGTCATGCTATTCATTTTATTCTAGGAAGTGTTCCTCCAAACATAAGGCCTTATAGATATCCCTATGCCCAAAAGAGTGAAATTGAATGTATGGTTGCAGAAACGCTAGAGGTCGGTATAATTCAACCTTTTCAAAGTTCTTTCTCTCCTCCAGTAGTTTTGGTGCACAAGAAGGATGAATCATATCACATGTGTTCGGATTATAGGGAGCTCAATAAGCTCACTATTAAAGATAAATTTCCCATTCCTATCATTGATGAATTATTGGATGAATTACATGGATAAATTTACTTCACCAAGTTGGATTCTCATTCAGGATATCATAAAAATAAGAATGAAGGTTGAAGACATTCCAAAATTAGAATTTAGAACTTGTGAGGGTCATTATGAATTTTTGGTCATGCCTTTTGGCCTTACCAAAGCACCTTCTACATTTCAAGGTTTGATGAATTCCATTTTCAAACCATTCCTTAGAAAATTTGTGTTAGTGTTTTTTGATGATATACTAATCTACAACAAGTCTTGGAAGGATCATGTTCAACATGTTGACAGGGTGCTCAAAGTATTTGAGGAAAAATAATCATATGAAAACCTCCAAATGTTTCTTTGTAGTACAGGAGGTGGAATATGTGGGTCATATTGTATCTCATGAGGGTGTTAAGGCATACCGTAACAAAATTAAATCCATTAAGGAATGGAAAATCCCCACAACCATAAAGCAAATGTGAGGATTTATCAGGTCGACAGGGAATTATCGCAAGTTTATTAAGAATTATGGGAGAATAGAAATACCTCTAACAACATTGCTCAAGAAAGATGCATTTTCTTGGAATATAGAATAAACTAAGGCCTTTGAACATATTAAAGAGGCAATGTGACAAGCACCGGTATTAGCTACGCCAAAATCCACGAAAACTTTTATTGTGGAATGTGATGCCTCAGGAAATGGAATTGGTGCGGTTTTAATGCAAGAAGTGTTGAGAAATTAGGGCTTTTATTACAATTTATCTTCTTAATAATTACTTGTGATTTAATTTATGCTTCTTTCTCTAGATCTTGTATTCGTTAAATTATTATTTTTTTCATCAAGTCAATTATCAAATGCACAAGAGACACAAAATTTATTCTTACGAGCCACGACCAAAACCTCTCACTCTTTGAGAGGAAAACTCGATCAAAATTCTTTTTATAGACCCTCAATTGAAGAATACCAAGACCATGGGAAAGACACTTGAAACAAGTATTACTTGAAGACCCTTGTCATTGTCCCTTATTGTTCTTGTCGAATCCTTATGTTGATCCTCCTTTTCTGCACTGCATTTCACTTCTATTAGGGAAGCTCAGTCCCTAATCTAGCAACCCCAAACAATGTGCTTCCTCTTAGATTCCTTTAGTATCTTCCTCTACTGCCTATAGTATCCCTTTCGATCTTCTTGTTGCACCATCATAACCCTCGGCCTATTTGAGATATACGAGGTATAATGCATACACAAGATGTAACTTTGGTGACATTGTGTTGTATCTTAAGAGACAATTCCTTGGCCTTGGAAAGGAATCAATGCTTAAGACATTTTTAAAAAATGTGTTAGAAAAGTAATTATATTAGGTGGTCTTCGTTCAATCCCTTTGGAAACTAATTCTTTAAAACCCTTAATAATTTGGTATAATGAAAGACTCTACAATGCCATTAACTGCTGATATCTGAATGGAAAAGAAAAAATGTAGAAGAAACTTAAAATGATATGCTGTAACACATAATCTATCACTTTAAATTTCAGAATGAATTTATGGAGAGAGAGGAAACTCAAAATAATATGATGTAAACACATAATCTATTACTTTTGATTTCCAGAGAGAATTTGTGAAGGGAGGAGTTGGAGTGAAGGAGCGAAAAATAAGGTTATTTAACTCTTACTCACAGATGTAATTAAGTGACCAAAAAATACTTTACTTCACTTCATTCCAGGAAGAAGGAACATAAAATGGTACACGAAAAACAAATCACCATCAAAAGTTGTAGGAAACTTGTTGCTTCTTTCATTAATTCCTCAGAAAATTAAGTACCAAAGTTTTATTCTTCCAGAGGTCTAAAAATTGGAACCTCTGTTCTTTCTTTCTGTCTTTCTTAAATACATCAAAAACAGTTTGTAACTGCTAGAACTTATTAAAACTACTTCGACTACCTAAACTGTTAAAAATACTTATTACATTGCATTTGAGGACATCACTATAGCTCCGATCTTAAAAAACAAAGAAAACAAATTAAAACTTGAAATATTATTCTTTTTGCTGAACCTGATTTGTTGCTAAAGTGTCTCCCTGAAGTGCTGATGTGTCTCTCTGAAATATCAGACATCCTTGCCCTGCATTTCTTCCAGAGTTCAATATTTGACTTTTAGGCTCACTGTCATGTATTTTCTGTTTCTGATGTGGTATTTGAACGGGTTTGCAATAACACATATTTTCCTGACTTGACCCAGCTATTGCATTTCCAACAGTGCCACCATGTGATCCCTTTACTCGACTCTCCCTATGCCTCTACTTTTCAAAAAATGTTATCGCATCTCCTTCTGCCCGACCTTGCCTCTTCTACGCATGCCTCGAGTGTTCCGTCTTCTCTTCTCCTTTGCTCTAAGTTGAGTCACTTACCCGAGTCTACTACTCGCGTTCACGTTTCTTCATAAAACAACGCAACTACAGATAATATTGGAATTTAAATAAATTTTGATTTTCCTTTGAAAAATATCGCGTCCGTCCCTTTTTCACATTTTGCATTTTGGCATTTATAAAATATTCCTGATCGCTATTCCTCCTGAGCTTGCGATGTGCGATGTGCGATTGCAATATATTAAATCACATTTCTAAGCTGCATCACGTCCGACCCTTGTCGCACTTTGCATTTCGACATTTATAACATATTCTTGAGCGCCATTCCTCCTGAGTTTGCGATGTGCGATAAATGTAGGGATGACTAAGCAACTGGAGGTGGGGCCGATCGCAAATCACAATCAACAATATGAAACCTTGTCGCACTTTGAATTTCAGAATTTATAACATATTAATAAGCACCATTCCTCCTGAGCTTGCGATGTGCGATGTGTGATTGGAATATATTAAATCATAGTTTTTAGCTGCATCGCGTCCGACCCTTCCCGCATTTCACATTTTGACATTTATAATATATTCTTGAGCACCATTCCTCCTGAGCTTGTGATGTGAGATGTGAGATAAAGGTAGGGATGACGTGGCAAGTGGAGGTGGGGACACCTGACTCCACCCTGGCATGTAATGTTCTGAACACATCCATTGGCCCAACTCTTGAACTGTTTTGCACGCGAATAAGCACGACTAGACCCGCCTTCACATCTCCGCACATAATTTTAATACACCAAAATATAAATCGAAAATTATTTTTCGGTATAGAAATTTTTTTACATTTTCTCACATATATGTTTTTTTTTTGGTGTTTTGAGAAATATTTCAAAAGTAAATTCAAACTTAGCCAAAACAATTGGCTCCACCTGGGTATAGTGCTTTTTTCCATGAAATTTCTAAGAACCACAGATTAGTGCCTTATCCATTGGGCATGGAGTCAAATATTTCTTGGTGACATATGAACAATGAGAAATATGGTATTTACAATGGTGGAATGCTGAATTTTAATGCTTAAAATAATGCTTCAAATACTGCCCATTCATAGGTAGCTGTAGAGATTCTCCATCTACATATTTTAGGATGAAAGTATTGTTTGATCTTATACTTCTTAAAAATATCAATGTATCTTCCTTTATAATTTTTGGGAACACCCTTGAATAATTTCACCATTTTTGGCTCCTGTTGAGTTCCCAAATTACAATCTTCCATCTCTTCCTCTTGATGTATTTTCTTTGAATTAAAAACAACATCCTTAGAATCAAATAGTATTTCAAGGGGAACCAGTACTTTAGGGAGTATATTATCTTTCAATTGGATAATATTTCGCTCACCTATTGACTGCTTAAGGTTTCTTATCTCTCCCTTCTGCTTTGTATGTTTTTCTTCTTGGTCTATCTCAACATATTCAAACTTTCCAGTCATTTTCAAGAAATGATTTATCTTCTCATCATCTTCAAACACCTGCCAATGTTTCTCATTGTCAGGAATCGAGGGTCTATTTCTAATTTCAATCTCATACCTTTATCTTGGATTCATTGGTGGCTTAATGGTACTAGCTGCAACTACTAACGAATCTACCAACCTATTCCCCTCCCTCAGAATGAACTAAAGATTGAAGGCTTCAAAATAGTTCTCTATCATATCCCAAAATTCATTTATGTATGATCTTAATCTTGGATGCTTGGTCTGACAATGATTTTTAATCTGTCTTATTATTAATTCAGAATCACCGAAAATTGAAATACACTGGAATCTCATCTGTTTAGCAACTTGAAGGCTTAAAATTAAGGCCTCATACTCAGCCACATTTTTTGTTGAATCAAACTCTAATTTAAAATAAAAAGGCACGAGGTTACCTTCTGGCGATATCAACAAGAATCCAACTCCTGTACCTTAATTGGAGTAGGCACCATCAAAGTAGCATTTCCAAACCTTTTTGAGTGAAACTCATTATTTACAACTTCCGAAGAGAGCTACTTCCCTGTGTCTTGAACAAATTCTGCATCTTCATGCAACACGAAACATGAAAGATATTCTATTTATTGTCTATAAATAGGGGAATTTACTGCATCTTTCTTGGTAGTGGTCTTCACGAACCTTGTTTCCATGTACAATATCCTTTCTTCCCCATTCAAAATAGGAAAGAAAACATAAGTGAAATCCAATTTTAGAACACCTCCCAGATTTTATCCCTAAGATCTTTATAGGGGCATTCCAAACTTAGCCGGAATGTCAGAAACCACTACGTCCATGACTATACTCTTTGCTGGAATTTGTGCCACATAAAATGCTACATATTTAACTAACCAAACAAATTTCACCCTTTTGTAATCAAATGAATACAGATACCTGTAAGGTTTGGTAATCTTCAAGTTTAGTTCCTTCATAACATACAATGGCATCAGATTATGGGATGCTCCTGAGTCCAACATACAATTATGGAGGCTAAAATCATGAAGCAACAAAGAAATATAGAATGGTGGAACATAAGGATCTACTTCTTCTACATGTAGACCAAAGGTGACCACTGGCTTCTCTTCTTGTAAGTTCACAGTGTCTCTTATGTCTTCAATCTGTGTGAGATTAATAAATTCTGAAATTTATTTCTTGTAGACTGGTATTTTAGCTAATTCTAGAAGAGGTACCTGAATTTTTACCTTCTCCAACTCTTTTGTCAAACTAAAAGCATGCGTTTGTTCAACATTCTTTTCAGGTTATTCTTCATTCTTTCTAGAATTTACCGCTTGTTTGGGTACAGGAAAAACTCTCTCCAAAATATTAGTATCAACTGATTTTCTCTGGGAAGGTTCACCCTACTGCACATCTGTTCTATTAACTGAATTTACAGGTTGCTCCCCATTACTGACTTGTTTTACAGGGTCCTTTAGTTGTGGAGTTTCCATTGGAGGAGGAATAGAATATTGTTATTCACCTTCATTATCCTGCACTCTAGATCTCTTTCTATACCTTAAATCATACTTTTTATGTAACTAAGCTTGCATGAATTCTGTGAATTTCCTACAGTATTCATCCATTTCATCTCGATCACAAGATATTTCAGCTTCAGCATATTCTCCCTCACAATCTTCCTCTTCATCATCTTCACTTGTGTATATAGCAGATATTTGGTCTTTAGCTTCTTTTCGGTCACCTTCTATTGACTATATGGGTGCTGCTTCTATATATAGTGGTGGTTGGAATCGATACTTATCTCTTCTTTCTCTCTGCAAAATTTGCAGGGGTTGTTTTCTAAATTGAGGATTAAATCCTCCTCTATTGTGTTGTATCGGTCTTTGGGAGTTTTTACTTTCCAATTCCATATTTACTAATTTGTTTGACAAATTATTTAACACCTTTGTCATATCATCAATTCTTTGATCTTGTGGTGATTCTTCTTTTGCTTTCCCCTTCTCTTGGACTGGCTGTTTCCCTTTCGCCTTCCCAACTGCAGTCATATTAGCTTCAATTTCTAAAGCATCTGTCTGTATCTTCTCTAGAGTATGGGATATCCTTTCTCTAAGTGTGAAACTAAATTTGCTTAAAAAGCCCCCAAAAAAACCACCTTTTCTCCAAAAGGAGGGGGATTCATTTCTACAGGAAAAAATTTATACAATTTATTGAATCTTTTGATAAAATTTGATATATTCTCATCTGGTTTTCTTTTGATTGGATTGAATTCTGTTATTGAATATCCATGATCCATTTTTTCACCCCATGTCTAAGTGAATTTATTTTCCAGTTCTTCCCATGTATTAATAGAATTATTTGGAAATACCTTAAACCAATTTATAGCCTCTCCATCAAGATACTGAACAAAAATCCTCATTACAACATCAAGATATTCTACATTCAGAATTTCAGAAAAATTACAAAACATAGGAAAGTGTTTTGCTGCAGTTATTTCATCTTCTCTAGTAAAATGTGGGAGTAATTTAAGATACCCTTGAGGAATTTCATTCATTGGTTGTGGAAGGTTAAGTGGAGCATATCTGTTCAAAAAAAAGGCTGGTGCTACCATGTTGGAACCTTGATTGACTGTTCTTGGTTAGATGCATTTGATGAACCTACTGTGAAAATGAATAGAGGTGGAGGTAAAAATGATATGGGAGTGGGTTGATGGACAATGGAAAAGGGACTAACAACTTGAGTTTGTTGAGCTTGAGTAAAAGTACAAGAAACATGATCAAAGGAGTCTTCTTCCAACTTAGGTTCTTGAAAATAAATTGGTGTGAAAGGTGAATCTTGTACCAAGAAAGGAAGTACTTTAGAGATATCTTCACACAAAGGATTACTAGAACTACTGCCAGGAGCTGACAGTGTAGGACTAGGTGTTGAGGGGGTTTTGGGTTTCCAAAACATTTTAGAAACCAATCTTTCAGGGTCTGACAAAGCAGAGATCTTCTGTTGTGAGTTATCTGACCTCGTGTGAGGCCTTTTGTGAGCCAAAATTTTGAGAATAAAAAACACAACCAAATATTTCCTCCTCAATGAAAAACTAGAGGAAATAATTTGAAAAACCCAAGGAAAATAAAATTCCTCTCTTCGTCGTCGGCAATGAAGCCATAAAATGTTGTATCTTGAGAGACAATTCCTTGGCTGTGGAAAGGAATCAATGCTTAATATATTTTTAAAAAATGTGTCACAGAAGTAATTATATCAAGTGGTCTTCATTCAATCCCTTTGGAAACTAATTCTTTAAAACCATTAATAATCTGGTATTATGAAAGGCTCTACAATGCCATTAACTGTTGATATCTGAATAGAAAAGAAGAACTGTAGAAGAAACTCAAAATGATATGTTGTAACACAGAATATATCACTTTAAATTTTAGAATGACTTTATGGAGAGAGAGGAAACTCAAAATAATATGCTATAAACACATAATCTATTACTTTTAAGTTCCAGAGAGAATTTGTGAAGGGAGAGGAGTTGGAGTGAAGGAGCGCAAATTAAGGTTATTTAACTCTTACTCACAGATGTAATTAAGAGACCATAAGGTACTTTACTTCACTTCATTCCAGGAAGAAGGAACACAAAATGGCACAGGAAAAATGAATCACCATGAACAATTGTAAGAAACTTGATGCTTCTTTCATTAATTCCGCAGAAAATTAAGTACCAAATTTTTAGTCTTCCAGAGGTCCAAAACTCAGAACCTCTGTCATTTCTTTCTATCTTGCTTAAATACATCAAAAATAGTTCATAACTGCTAGAACTTCTTGAAACTAATTCGACTACCTAAAATGTTAAAACTACTTATTACATTGCAATTGAGGACATCACTATAGCTCCGACCTTAATAAACAAAGAAAACAAATTAAAAATTGAAATATTATTCTTTTTGTTGAATCTGATTTTTTGCTGATGCATCTCCCTGAAGTGCTGATGTATCTCATTGACAGATCAGACATCCTTGCCCTGCATTTATTTCAGAGTTCAATATTTGTCTTTTCTGCTTTCTGTCATGTATTTTCTGTTTCTGATGTGGTATTCAAACATTTCTGCAATAACGCATCTTTTCTCAACTTGACCCAACTATTTCATTTCCAACAGTGCAACCATATGCTCCCTTTGCCCAACTCTGCCTATGCCTCTACGTTTCAAACAATGTTATCATGTCTCCTTTTGCCTGAACATGCCTCTTCTGCTCGCCCCTGCAACATTTCGTCTTCTTTTCTCCTTTGCTATGCGTTGGGTCACTTACCCGAGTCCACTACCCACGTTCACGTTTCTTCATAAAACAATGCAACTGTACATAATGCTAGAATTTAAATAAATTCAGATTTTCCTTTGAAAAATATCGTGTCTGTCCCTTCATCGCATTTCAAATTTCGGCATTTATAACATATTACTAAGTGCCATTCCTCCTAAGCTTGGGATGTGCGATTGGAATATATTAAATTAGGGTTCTGAGCTGCATCACGTTCGACCCTTGTCGCACTTCGCATTGGCATTTATAACATATTCCTTAGCGCCATTCCTCATGAGCTTGAGATGTGTGATGTGTGATAAAGGTAGGGATGACATGGAAAGTGGAGGTGGGGCTGGTCGCAAATCCCAATCGACGATATGAAACCTTGTCGCACTTCGCATTTCAACATCTATAACATATCCATGAGCACCATTCCTAATGAGCTTGAGATGTGTGATGTGTGATTGGAATGTATTAAGTCATAGTTCTGAGTTACATCACGTCCGACCCTTGTCACACTTCGCATTTCGACATTTATAACATATTCTTGAGCGCCATTCCTCCCGAGCTTGCGATCTGCGATGAAGGTAGGGATGACATGGAAAGTGTAGGTGGGGACACTCGACTCCACCTTGTTCTGAACACATCCATCAGCCCAAATATTGAACTGTTTTGCACGCAAATAAGCACGACTCGACCCTCCTTCACATCTCTGCACATAATGTTAATACACCAACATATAAATAAAAAATTCTATTTCGGTATAAATTTTTTTTTGTATTTTCTCACATATATGCTTTGTTTAGGTGTTTTGAGAAATATTTCAGAAGTAAATGAAAATTAGCCACAACACCTTGTATCCTTGCAGAATTACCTTCTCCTTCGCACCTTTTATAGCCTTCTTTCTTTGCTATTTAGCCTTCTTTTTTTGCATCAGTAGTTGACCCAAAATTCACACTTATTACAAAATTTCCCTTCACTGCGATAGCCATAAGCCTACCTAAAATATGCAAGGTAGGATAGGTCCAAAAATAGAGGTAATAATACCCCTCTCTCCTTCGCAGATCAACCTCCTATCTTGGCACCAATGCCGAACTTATCTCGCATTTCTGTTGCAGACCTTGTACGAATTTCTTGCTTTTAAAATGAGGCCACATCACTCTTTCTATATTGACTGTATTCTAGCATGTAGGCTGACATGATGTAATATTCCCAATTATCCCAAGCTAATAGGAATATGCAATTTTGTCTCAATATTTTGTTTCCTGAATAAAAATGTAAAGGAGGATCAATAAAACTCCTAATCAGCAAAATAAATCAATGCCACATGTGAACATGGAAAAATCTGGGCTATTTACATAAGCACACTTAGGTGTGAAAGATACTGGAGCACTTGACCAATACAACTAGGACCAAATCAACAACGTTGTCTAGATACAATGAATCTCCTAGAGGAACAACGCAATTTTAGTTGGAGGTTTCTCATGTGAATGCAACTAAATAATTGAGATGGTTTAGGGTTTGATAAGACTTTCATCCTATAAGAGGAAGAGGAGGATAACAGAAGAAGGTTGTTGATTGTGCTTATTTCTGAAGGTATTTTCTGTTTATACATCCCTAATTCTCTGCTGTTCAGCTGAGGATAGTGCTGCTTAGCACTTGGGTGTTCCTGTGCGGGAATCCCACCTCTTCCATTGAGGAATTCTTGGAAGAGTCTTGCTGATATCTTCCACTATCAGTCATTTTTCCAAGCTCATCTTCCAACTAAAACATAGATCCTGTTGAGGGTTTGGTTGTCCTTGCAAGCTGCAGCAGGTGGTGGCTAGATCTGCTCAGATCTAGGCCATTTCAGGGCCTCTTTTCACTGGAAAAGTATTCTATCCCATGGGAAAGAGAGTTTTGAACCTTTGGGGCTGATATTTCAGATCTTGGCATCAGGCTGATATTTCAACCTAATGTACATTTTCCCTTCCAGGACTGTGTTATTTGCAAGGAGGAAGTTGCAGGGTGTTTTGACCCACTTTTTGAGGAGAGATCTCTGGTGCCGGGGCTTTTCCTTTCACTATGGTGATCCATGGATTAGCTTGTTGATCCATGTTCTGTAAATATATGATCTTCTTATATTGTAAAAATCTTCATAAATTCCTGAATACTATTGCCGATCTGCTACTTTAATCTCAGATCTACTCTCTGTATTGCATGATTTGATGAAAACCCCAAGGGGATCTTGTAAAGGAGCCTTTCTAGTGTAAATATCTGAAATGTATCTGATATTTTGTACAGAAATATGCTCTAGATCTAGAGTGTAATATATAGCTACTGCAGTTCTTATAAATAACGTTGTCAAGCTATTTTGTAGTCAATACATGTGTTGCAACCCTCTTTTCTGAGGAGTTTCTTCTATTTTGTCTTCTACATTCTGTTGTATACTGTAAGAGCATCATTATGGATATAATTTATTGCTGTATATATAAAATTTGATCCTTCTTATTAGTATCCTATTCATGCTCTCAAAACTGCATTATTTCTGAAGCAGTTTGTTGCACATAGCTGCAACCCTTCTCTTTGGGTGTTTTCCAGCTATACTAGGTGGTGGGAGGTCTGTTTACCTCACCTAGTTTGATTTGTTTTTGCTCTCCTTTTGGATCTAGACATTAGATCCACTGATATAAGGGATCTAGGAGCTAAAAACTCATTTCAGTGCACAAATTTATAAGGAGTGCGTTATTTCAGCAGGATTTGCTGTGCATTCCCATTTTGGGATATTACAGTGGTATCAGAGCTCCTTTATTGGCACAACCTATGCTTTCATTGAAGAGGAAAAGCCAATATGAAATTAGAAGAGTATGATTCTCTTACGGAGAGAGAAAAGAGGTATCAAAATAGAAGCCAGAAGAAATTTGATTACACCAATGATGATCAAGACAAGGGTAAAGCCCCAGAAACAACAAGTGATAAAGAAGGAGAAGAGTTTGCAAGAACTATTTTGGTAGCCATGCAAGATCTTGCTAGAGAGATCAAAGATATGAGAATAAACAGTCTCAAGGAGTCTCCTAGGAGGTTTCATCCCAATGAAAACTCTAGCATGTCTCACCATTGGAATGATCAACCAGTGAACCAGCCACAAGCTCCACAACGCTCTACTATGCCTACCTTCTTGGCTATGGAGACTAAAGGATCTCATGAGAAAGCATCCCTTGAAGACTATTTTGAAGAGTATGAGTCCTAGAATCAGAGATTCAAGGACCACCTGAGTTTTCAAGAGTTTTGTCACCTCAAGGACGAAAGAAGACCAAGGCATCAGTATAGAGATGGTGGATTCACTCAGAATCATGATCAACATCACTCTATGGGCAGATTATTTTTACCCAAGTTTGATGGGTCATCTAATAGTTCTGCCAAAGCATGGGTAGAAAAGCTGGATATCTATTTTTAGCTGAACAAAGTCCCTAAGATGGAAGATATCAAGATTGTATCACTGCACTTTGAAGGTGAAGCACAAAACTGGTGGTTCCATGGGTTGTCTACATTGGGCCATGCCAATGTGCCTGCCTATTCGAAATTTACTAGAAGAATGGTGGAGAGGTTTGACAGAAAGTATCATGAAGCACCTTTCTATTAGAAAATTATATATTACAGAGCAATGCAACACATAAAATATGCGGAAAATATAAGCACACAAAACACATAAAACCAGAGAGACACAGATATACGTGGTTCACCCAGTTTGGGCTACGTCCACCCCAAACAACCAGTCCTTCCTTTCTATTATCCAGAAAAAAATGAAGAGACAAAACCTACAGCAGATCCGCTGTAATATCCTCTATTCTCTCTCACAGTCTCCCTATCTGTTTCTCGCTCTGAGAATACACACATAATACATAGCCGCAATACAATACCCTCATATATACAAGGGGGTTTCCTTCTAGGGAAAAAAAACCCTAAACTAAACATAACTTCTACCGTCAGATCATCCGCCTATGAACGACCCAGATTGACTAGAAATTACTATACTTTTACAAGGCAATTTCTTGCATGTTTTAGCTTCGGAAATTTGTTAACCACTGAAACCCCACTTCGAAGTGACTCCAGAAAAGCGGCTTGCCGCCCCTGGACCCCCGACAACAATTAATTACGGGCGGCGTTGCCGCCCCTTTTAAGGTACAAGGGTCCAATGTTGTGATACAAAGTAAACAAGATAATCAGGCTCCACACCCAACAATCTCCCACTTGGATACTAATTGTAGCAACTCCACCGCTGCTTCATTTGCTAGAAAATGACTCCTCTTTGGACCTGGCTATTCCTCATCTTCATCATCATCCTTGAAGACCAATTGAAACTGAGCACATTCTCAGTTTCTCCCTGGTTACAACTTTTGTTAGCATATCTGCAGGATTCTGGCTAGTGTGTATCTTTTCCAGCTTCAACTCTCCATCTTCCAATACTGACCGTATGAAATGGTACTTTAGATGTATTTGTTTAGTCCTAGAATGAAATGTTGAGTTCTTTGCAAGATGAATGGCACTTTGGCTATCACTGTATAACGTGCCCATATCATGCTTCTTACCTAATTCATCCATAAACCTTTGTAACCAAATTATTTCTTTACTAGCCTCTGTAGCAGCAACATACTCTGCTTCTGTTGTTGAAAGTGCAACAACACTTTGGATTTTTGAAACCCAACTGATAGCTCTTCCACCTACAATAAATACATATCCTGTAGTGCTCCTCCTTTTATCTCTGTCACCTGCCATATCTGCATCAACATATCCCTGTAGAGAAATGTTTGAACCACCAAAGCACAATGCTTGATTTGTGGTACCTCTCAAATATCTGAGAATCCATTTTATTGCCATCCAATGTTCTTTTCCTAGATTATTCATGTACCTGCTTACAACTCCCACTGCATGTGAAATATCAGGCCTTGTGCAGACCATTGCATACATTAAGCTTCCAACTACTGATGCATATGGAACTTTAGACATATAATCCATGTCTTCTTGGGTCTTGGGGCACATCTCCTTACTAAGTTTGAAATGGCTAGCAAAAGGTGTACTAACTGGTTTTGCATTCTGCATATTAAATATTTTCAACACCTTTTGTATGTACTCATTTTGAGACAGTGTTAATTTGCAATTTTTCCTATCTCTAGTTATTCTCATACCAAGGATTTGTTTTGCGGCTCCCAAATACTTCATTGCAAATGAATTTTCCAATTTTCTTTTGAGCACATTTATTTCTTGCATGTTAGACCCTGCAACAAGCATGTCATCTACATACAATAACAATATAATATAGCTACCATCATTTTTCCTTTTCAGATAAACACAATGATCAGAGTGACATCTAGTATAACCTTGTTCAGACATAAACTTGTCAAATTTTAGATACCACTGCCTTGGAGCCTGTTTTAAGCCATACAAGCTCTTCTTTAACCTGCACACCAATTTTTTTTTCCCTTTGACCTCATATCCTTCTGGTTGCTGCATGTATATCTCTTCCTCCAAATCTCCATGGAGAAATGTTGTCTTTACATCTAACTGTTCAAGATGTAAATCTTCCGCTGCTACAAGACTTAAAACAGTTATGATTGAATTCATTTTAACAACAGGAGAAAATATTTCATCAAAATCAATAACTTTCTTCTGTGCAAACCCCTTCACCACAAGTCTAGCTTTGTACCTCTGTTTTCCTCCATCTTCTTCCTCCAGCCTGTAAACCCATTTATTCTGCAATGTAGTTTTACCTGCAGGCAACCTGACTAAGTCCCAAGTTTGGTTATGCATTAAGGAGTCCATCTCTTCTTCCATGGCTAGCTCCCACTTCTTCCCGCTTTCAACCTGCATTGCTTCTTCATAACATTCAGGTTCACCAGAATCAGTCAACAATAAATAATATAATGAAGGAGAGTATCGTTCAGGGGGTCTACTTATCCTGGTAGATCTTCTAACACCACTTTCAGGTGTTTGAGGTGCCTGTTGTTGTTGTGGTGGTTGTTGTTGTCGTGGTTGTTGATTATTATTATTTTTAGGCACCTTTACTTTTTCAATTCTCTCATCAAGAACTGTGTATTCCTTGCTTTCTTTTTCCTGTTTCTTTTCCTGCAACTGATTCTTATACAAAACCTTTTCATTGAATATTACATCTCTGCTCCTAATGATTTTGTGATTTTCATAATCATATAAGCGATATCCAAAATCATTAACACCATATCCAATAAAGGTACATTTCTTTTATTTTTCCTCAAGCTTTGTTCTATTTTCTTTATTAATATGGACAAAGGCCTCACAGCCAAAAGGCTTTAAAAAAGAGTAGTTTACCTTTTTACCTGTCCATGCTTCCTCCGGAATACCACCATCCAAGGAACTTGAAGGCCCTCTGTTTATTAGATAAATAGAAGTATCTACAGCATCTGCCCAAAATTGTAAAGGCAATCCTGCATGCAATCTCATGCACCTTGCACGCTCCATGATTGTTCTGTTCATTCTTTCTGACACACCATTTTCTTGTGGTGTTCTTGGAACTGTCTTCTCTTTGCGAATTCCATGCTCTAAACAGTACCTATCAAACTCTTTGCTGCAATATTCACCTCCATTGTCTGATCTGAGACACTTCAACTTCTTTCCTGTCTCAATCTCAACCAAAGCTTTCCATTTCTTGAAAGTATCAAACACATCAGATTTATTCTGAATACAATAAATCCATGTTTTTCTAGTTGCATCATCAATAAAAGTAACATAATAACAAGAGCCACCGAGAGATGATACCTGAGCAGGTCCCCATACATCTGTATGCACAAGCTCCAATTTTTCACTCTTCTTTTCTTTCCCAACTCTGAGAAATATGACTCTCTTTTGTTTTCCATAAATGCAATTCTCACAGAAATCCAAATCAACATTCTTCAAACCTGGCAACAAATTTCTTGAGTGAAGAATCTTCATCCCCTTCTCACTCATGTGTCCGAGCCTATGATGCCATAATGTTGCATCTACTCCTTTGGAAGTTAAAGAAATAACAGAGTTAGAAATACCATTGCATAAATACAATGTATGAACCTTTTCGCCTTTTGTTATTACCAGGTCTCTCTTTGGTGACCTTCCAAGTTTTATCCGTGAAAATTGTCACACAACCTTCAGTGCCTAACTACCCTGTTGAAATCAGATTTTTCTTCAGATCTGGAACATGCCTTACCTCCTTTAGTAGCCACTGGTTTCCATTCTGTTGTTTTACAAGAAATTTACCCATTCCAACAATTTTACAGGGTTTATCATCACCCAAACGAACTTGTCCAAAATCTCTTTGAACATAGTCATGAAAATATTTCTTATCAGGTGTGGCATGGAATGAAGCCCCTGAATCTACAACCCAAGAATCAGTAACATTTTCGAAAGAAAGAATCAAAGAATCTTGTAACACATCACCTGTCACATTTTCTTCATGATTGTTTTCTTGTTGTGCATCTCCTTCTTTTCCATTCCAAGATCTACAATATTTCTTTAGGTGTCCTCTCTTTCCACATTTCCAACACACTATCCCCGATCTGGACTTGGATCTGCCTTTCCTTGTTTTACTACGATAACTCGAGCTCTTTCCTCTTTCCATTCTTCTTCCGCTAGACTCTGCACTCAAAGCATTACCCAATGTCTCACCAGAGCTTTTCCGTCGCATTTCCTCGCTAAGGATAGCACCGACAACATCATCAAACTTTAAAGTACTAGATCCAGAGACAGAGTTACTAATGGCCATAACTAAACCATTCCAGCTTTCTGGCAATGAGCACAGAAATAAAAGAGCCCTAACTTCATCATCAAAGTTTACCACTACATAACTTAAATGACTGGTAACTTTATTAAAATCATTTAAATGGTCTGCAACAGATCGACCTTCCGACATCTTCATATTAAATAATCGTTTCATAAGAAATACCTTGTTTGAGGCTAAGGGTTTTTCATATAGTTTCGCCAACATTTGCATCAAACCCTCTGTTGTTGTTTCCTTCGAAATATTGAAGGCGAATGATGCCGCAAGGCACAACTGTACTGTTCCAAGTGCCTTTCTATCGAGAATGTTCCATTCCGCATTTGTCATGGCCGCCGACTTCTTTGTTTTTCCGCTCAATGGTAGGTACAAATCTTTCTGATATAAATAATCTTCCATCTGCATCTTCCATAATGGGAAGTTTTGGCCGTTAAATTTCTCGACCCTAAATTTAACATCTTCTGCCATTGTTGCCACTCAAACCAGGAACCCTTCTTTCTTGCGAGTTTATCAGCCAAATAGACCTTCGGCTCTGATACCAGTTGTTCGAAAATTATATATTACAGAGCAATGCAACACATAAAATATGCGGAAAATACAAGGACACAAAACACATAAAACCAAAGAGACACAAATATACGTGGTTCACCCAGTTTGGGCTACGTCCACCTCGAATGGCCAGTCCTCCCTTTCTATTATCCAGAAAAAATTGAAGAGACAAAACCTACAATAGATCCGCTGTAATATCCTCTATTCTCTCTCATAGTCTCCCTATTTGTTTCTCGCTCTGAGAATACACACATAATATACATCCGCAATACAATACCCTCATATATACAGGGGGGTTGCCTTCTAGGGCAAAAAACCCTAAACTAAACATAACTTCTACCGTCAGATCATCCGCCTATGAACGACCCAGATTGACTAGAAATTACTATAATTTTACAAGGAAATTTTACATCTGTTTTTAGTTTTGGGGGCGCTGCCCCCGAAACCCCCTGCCAAGGGGGGGCTCCGAAAAGCGCTGTCACCCCCCCTGGACCCCCCACGACAGCGATTAATTACGGGCAGCGTTGCTGCCCCTTTTAAGGTACAGGGGTCCAATTCTGTGATACAAAGTAAACAAGATAGTCCACACCCAACACTTTCATGAGCCTTGAAAAGTTGAAGCAGTCAGGTAATGCAGAATCTTATATCTCTGAGTTTCTGAGATTATCTGTTATGGTTCCTGATCTGTCTGCAGCAAGGAGGGTGTACATGTTCATTGATGGCTTGGATGAACCTTTGCATGGGTTGGTTAAATATACCAAGCCCATTACATTACATGATGCCATTGAGAGGGCTAGAGACCTTCAAGATGCCTTTCCAAAAGCAAAGGCAACCTTTCGGAACAAGCCCTCTTACCTTTCTAAAGGGAAGGAAGAGAAAGCTGCTCCTTCGAAGGAGAGCTCATTCAAGAAGCCTCTTGATATTGAAGTCTGGAGGGAGCTAAGGAAGAAGAGGCTATGTTTCACTTGCAAAGAATCATGGGCACCTGGACATAGATGTGTTTCTAGGAAAGCACACTACATAGAAGTCTTCTTAGATGTTGAGGAGGAAGAAGAAGATGATGAACCAAGGAGAGGTCACAACGCTGACAATGTTGAGGGAGATCCATCACCATCGGGAGATGGGAGTGGAGATTTTTCTCCTATTGGAGGAACTCTTGCATCTTTTAGGGGAGTACCTAAGTACTTGACCCTAAGATTCCATGGTTCTATCATGAATCAGAGGGTATCTGTTCTTATTGACAGTGGGGCCACCCACAACTTTATTAATGCTCATCTTGTGCAAAGGAGGGCCATACCCACTGATACCTTTGAGGGATTTTCTGTTCTGGTCCCAGGAGATATAACAATGAAATGCATGCATTATGTCCCATCACTTTCATTCACCATGGGATCCTACACTTTGGTGGATCAATTATTTGTAGTTGACATACCAGACACCAATGTTATTTTGGGTGTTCAACGACTGATTACATTGGGGAAAGTCACCATTGATTGGGAGGCTTTGCAAATGGAATGGGTGGAAAAAAAGAGTGGCACACCTCAAATGATAAAAGTCATGCATTCTTACCCCTCACCTAACACATCCACACAGAAAAAAAATATGGATTTGCACAATGGAAGAAAGGACCTCACTGACCCTTCTCTCATGTTCATGAGATTCTTGCAAGGGACACTCTCATCTAGTGGCAAACCACCAGGGAGGTCACTAGATTTAGTTTTAGTGGGAGATATCTCACTACTTTATGCTCCAAAATCAGATCCAGGAGGGAAGGGAGCATTAGGAGACACAACTACAGTGCTGGAACGCTTGAGCAAGCACCAGAAGGAGGGATATTTTCCTCTCTCATCATTCTCACCATTCTTCATTTTTGATTCTGCGCTGTTGGAGGAGGTAAAGGGAAGGTATTTCATTCCTAATTTTACCTTTGGCATAAGAAATTTCAAAGAAGATATCAGCAACATGGCAGGAAATCCTATTGATGCATCATCAACGCTGTCCTTGTTGGGGAGTGTAGATCTATATTGGAAATCCCAGCTGTTGGTGGATTATTCCAAGGATCTCTACACTTGTATGATGCTTGATGAACAAGTGCATGAAGAGGGCTATCTAGTCCATGAGGGAGTCATCTATCATCATGATAGGATCTTCTTACCTAGAGCCTCCAAACTCAAGGAGAGGATGCTACAAAGGGCCCTTAAGGAGTTTTGTTTCAGCCCAACCTATTCTATGAAGATCTACAACACTATCATGAGATGTTTTGAATGGGAAGGATTTGGAGGAGAGCTACATCAGAATTTTCTAGAATGCAAGATCTATGTGGAGTTGGGGCAGCCAAAGGACTCTATGCAAGAGTCATTTCAGTTATTTCTTCCTACTCTTGAAAAGGGGGAAAAATTTGTACACAATTCCATGTATAGAAGAAACATTGATGGTGAAAAATTTGATCATGTGATGAAAGCTTCATTTTCTGATTTGATGCATTCTTTCACCATGTTGTAGTAGGCCATGAATCCCAAGAGGAGTGTTGTATCATGTAAATCTCATGGAAAACATTGGGCCACTGCAATTTTTGAACTTGGCCACTTCCCTGCTATGCAAAGGGAGATTATTTTTCATGATGGGTGCTTCCCAAAGGCACCAAACATATCTCACATCTTCGGCCATGATGAGATAACTTGTGCAACAAGTAAGTGGTGGGAATACCACTTACCATACCTTGATCTGATGCAGGCAGGAGATGCAATGCGCTGGCACCATATGTGGGACTTTGACCCACCTCCTCATGCTCAAATTTCTGTTTGTATGTATGTAATTATACTTACATACTTGGATGATATAGTTGTAATTTTCATGGGATTGTATGGAGAGAGGATGGGCAGTTTGTATGTACCACATGGGATGGAAACTCTCTATGAAACCTATGCTAAATTCTTTAGAGAGAGTATTGGACCAACCATGTTTGTTTTTGTAGAGTTCTTGACTCCTTGTGGGATGGATTTTGTACATCTTATGATGATTTTGGAGGAACAGTTCATGGAGGCTTGGATTGGTGAACACTTGGCTCATGATGAAATATTGATCTTTGATGGTGTCACCAACGAAGGAGGAGAAGTGTTGCAGCATTCACCCTATCAATTTCTTGAGGACAGGCAACATTTTGGAGGGGAGGACTATAATATTCCTAATTAGCCCAAGCTAATAGGAATATACAATTTTGTCTCAATATTTTGTTTCCTGAATAAAAATGTAAAGGAGGATCAATAAAACTCCTAATCAGCCAAATAAATCAATTCCACATGTGAACATGGAAAAATATAGGCTATTTACTTAAGCACACTTAGGTGTGAAATAGACTGGAGCACTTGACCAAGTCAACCAGGACCAAATCAATAGCGCTGCCTAGATACAATGAATCTCCTAGAGGAACAACACAATTTTAGTTGGAGGTTTCTCATGTGAATGCAGCTAAATAATTGAGATGGTTTAGGGTTTGATAAGACTTTCATCCTATAAGAGGAAGAGGAGGACAATAGAAGAAGGTTGTTGATTGTGCTTATTTTTGAAGGTATTGTCTGTTTAGACATCCCTCATTCTCTACTGTTTAGCTGAGGATAGTGCTGCTTAGTACTTGGGTGTTCCTGTGCGGGAATCCCACCTCTTCCATTGAGGAATTATTGGAAGAGTCTTGCTGATCTCATCCACTATCAGGAATTTGGCCAAGCTCATCTTCCAACTATAACGCATATCCTGTTGAGGGTTTGGTTGTCCTTGCAAGATGCAGCAAGTGGAGGCTATATCTGCTCAGATCTAGGCCGTTTCAGGGCCTCTTTTCCCTGGGAAAGTCTTCTATCCCATGGGCAAGAGAGTTTTTAACCTTTGGGGCTGATATTTCAGATCTTGGCATCAGGCTGATATTTCAACCTATAGCACAGTTTCCCTTCTAGGACTGCGTTATTTGCAAGAAGGAAGTTGTAGGGTGTTTTGACCCACTTTTTGAGGAGAGATCTCTGGTGCTGGTGGAAAGTAGGGCGAATTCATTGAGGAGTATTTCTACCATACTTTGAGTCGAATTAATGGGGCCTAGATACAAGGTCTTGGAGTATATCTTTTACATCAGTAATGTGTCCCTTTACAAGTGTAACATGAATTCATTTACATGAATCTAATTATCTTTATGACAAGATGGAAAAATCCTAAAGACATCAAGAAGTATTTGACCTATAATAAAATATCTTGCTCATGAAACGCATGATGCAAGCATTACGATAAATACATTTTATTATCTTTGTCTCCTCATTACATAAAATCATAATTACATGTCATTATGAAGACCAAGTCTAGTTACACTTTTCAACACTCCCTCTTAACTAGTGAGGTATTCATAATGGTACTTGGTCATTCTCAATATGAATAATCTCATAAGAAGAATAATAGTGGCAATCCCATCTATATAGCATCATATCAACCACCATTGTCACAGAGCAAGGACTTTACTAACAAGTCCATGTCTACATGAGATCTTGAGCCCTAATGCTGGTGAGACACCTTCATCATTATCTCTCTTGAAACATACCCCACCTGGGTTCACTCAGAGTATGTCCAAGACTATTCTTATCTTGTATTCCTAGTCCTCAAAGAATATCAGTCCTTCCATGACTACTCTTATCTTGGATGCCCTATTACATCCTCACATAGCATCATATGTAAGATGATTACCCAATCCTCCATTTTGTCTTCCCAGGTGAAAACCAAAATGACATGTCTATCTCTCCCTCTCAATTAGGGAGGAAATATTCCACCAAGGAATTAAATCATTCCTATATGAGGAATGTACCTAATCTCCCTCTCAGCTTAGGAATTACTAAGTTTCTTCCAATTAAGAAACTTATTTCAAGGCTCCCTCTTAATTAGGGACCTGCATCACCTCTTCAAGAAAATAATGGGACATCCAGCTGCTTTGAAAACCTCCTTTCTTCGATTTCATGAATTTATTCTTTATTGAGGAGTCTTCATATTTGGGATATATTTATAGGGCACAAATCATCCATCACTTTCATCCATGAGTCATGTCATTGTTCCATCGGAAAGTGATTCATCAGTATTCTCATCTGGTCTAGCTTCATGTCATGCTGCTATACCATATTTATTTCAAGGATCTTTCATACTTCCATATGGTTGTCAACGGTGGAAGATACATAATCCCCTTTGGCAGCCTTGCATAATCTCATCTAGATATTATTCAATTATAAATATGAACACAAAATAAAAAATTACCTTACTGATGATATTTTATCATGACATATTTCTGTAGGTATCAACATCCTTTATACAGGTTGACACATCTCCTAAAGATATGCATTGTCAAGGGTCTCCATATTGTCCAGATTTCCATTAGAGTCTCCATATCTTTTCGAGATATTTTCCAGTCAAATTTTCTTGGTATTCAAGGATATTGATTTCTTTTACCATGGTTGTCCTTCTTACGATCTCTTCCTTTCGTTATTTATACACATTTTATTTCATTCCCATGAAATTTTGATTAGAGTTCCTCGATTGTGTTCAACCAACTCATATTCCATATGAGTACCTAATATTTTGATTTCATCTAATGTGGATAATGCCTTTTGGAAACCTTTGCATCAGAGGAGATTTCTTTTGACCATAATTCTAAAGATATAAGTATACTTATCTACAACCATATGACATGACTTCATAATATATATATCTACACCTCGTCTTTTCCCTTCAGTCATGTTTCTGCAAACAATTTTCCTTAGAATGAAAGAGCTCGATTCTCTTGACCTGCTTTATCAGTATGTCATCATATCCTAATCCCTTGAATTCTACAAGTTAGAATTCTTGATGAAACATTTAGCTTCCTTTCTAAAACAGTGAATCCAAAGAGGATTCCATTATAAAATATTCTTATTAGAACATGTTTCCAAAATGATTAATGAATGATTATCCTTGACCTTGATGACTTACTTCCATGAATGTTATTTTCAGTTAGGTTCCGAGGAGCCACTTACTTCATAGCATGATTGTGTCATATTTTTTTCCATGCATCTTCCTATGACCAGTTCTCTTATTTAAATGCTTCTATCATGATGCCAATTCTAATGTGATGCATATATCTTATTTAAAATGCTTCCTATCTTACTATTTTACAACCAAAAAATACCTATTAAAGAATAAGATGATCTCAATCATAGTAGAGATCTCTTACTTCTTCTTTCTCAGGCTTCTTTGACTCAGTTTCTTCCATTTCTTGAGCGATATGGGCTTCTTCCTTTTTCCTCTTACCCTTATTAGGTTTATGAAAATCTATTTTATAGTTCCCAAGTTCATTACATCCATAGCATCTTACCTTGTCCACGTTATTTTTTTTCCTGAGGACCAAATTTACCAAATCCCCTTTCTTCTTGACATGGAAGCATAGGCTTGATTTTCTTCATTTAATCCTATATCAACTTTTTCTTTCAACCTGGTTTGTTCTATATTGAGTAGAGACCATATGTATTGAAATAATGTGGCTTCTTTCTTCCCATATATACTTGAACTGATGTTTCCGCATCCCTCCGGTAGAGCATTTAGTACCACTGTAGTCATTTATCTATAATACATTGCTTTTCTCAATTCTTGTAGTTGATCTTGTATTTTAGAATCTTCATAAAATATGAAGTTTTTCCTTCCACTCTTGAAAAATTTAACTTGTAGAGTTCCCCTCCTAGAGAGATTAATTCTCCTGTAGTACTAATAGTGAACAACTCCACCAATTTGTCATATATTTCTCTTGAAATTTTTAGTTTTGATACATATAGGATGGGAGAGTCCTTTATGGATTCTATAAGAATCCTCTGGGCTCTTATTTCTCCCTTCATATATTTGACATGTTCTTCAGTATATTCTTTTGAAGGCAGGGTTATAGACCCTCTAATATAATCCATGACTTCATTTTCAATAAGTTTCATATATGTCCTTTTCTTCCATGCAAGAAAGTTTGAAGACCTAGAAAATTTGTTGCTTTCCTTGCAAAAATTCATTTTATGAATTAATATGAGGTCATAAAGATACTTACTTGGTGTAGATGCTTTTATTCCTTGATGATGTTGTGGATAGTAGAAGAAGCTCCTTCTCAGAAGGAATTCCTTCAAGAGTAGTATGTGATGATAGATCACTTTAGAGATTTCGATGACAAATGTCCTTGTTGATGATGATCAAGGATGGCTTGATGATGGCTTCAACAAAATTATATCTTGACAATGTCTTTAATAATGTTGACTTGGATTCAACAAGATAGATAAATTTAGAACCTTTTTAATATGAAGATCACTTTCTTCATCTTGCCTTTTTCCTTGGAAGGATATTGATGTATAAGTCATTTAAAATTTTAGAGAGGACCTATGTGGTTTCTTGAGATGGCTTGAGGGTTTCACCAACTCCTTGCAGACTACTTCTTGAATGAATATTTTCCTTCTTAGATCTAGGGTTTGAATCTTCAATGTAGATCCTTCACTATGCTTTGTCGCCTTCTTAAAAAATGATCATTGATTATCTTCTTGAGAGCTAATCCTTGTGCGTCTTATTGATAGACTGCCCTTTCTTGTCTTCAACACCTTAGCTCTGATACCATGTTGAGAAATTAGAGATTTTATTACAATTTCTCTTCTTGATAATTATTAGTGATTTACTTTATGCTTCTTTCTCTAGATCTTATCTTCTTATATTATTATCTTCTTCATCAAGTTAATTATCAAATGCACAAGAGACACAAAATTTAAGCTTGCAAGCCAGGGCCAAAACCTCTCACCCTTTGAGAGGAAAACCTAATCAAAATTCTTCTTATAGACCTTGAATTGACAAGTACCAAGACCATGACAAAGAACCTTGACACAAGTATTCCTCCAAGACCCTTGTCACTATCCCTTACTATTATTCTCGGCTCCTTATGTTGATCCTCCTTTTTTTCACCACACTATACTTCTATTAGGGAATTTCGATCCCGAATCTAGCAGCCCCAAATAGTGTGCTTCCTCTCGGCTCCTTTAATATCTTCATTGGCTTCCTATAGTCTTCCTTTCGATCTTCTCGCTACACCCTTGTAACCCTCGACCTATTTGAGATATGCGAGGTATAGTGTAGACTCGATACTGAGCTGTGGTGACCTTGTATCCTTGCAAACTTACCTTTTCCTTCTCACCTTTTGTATCCTTCTTTCTTCACTGTTTAACCTTCTTTTGTCACATCAATAGCTGACACAAAATGCACACTTAATGCAGAATTGTAATTTGCTGTGATAGCCCTCGTCCTACCTGAAATATGCGAGTTAGGATAGACCCAAAAATAGAGGTAAGCATACCCCTCCTTCGCAGATCAACCTCCTATCTTCGCACCAATGCATACCTTATCTCACACTTCTGTTGTAGACCTTGTCCAAATTTCTTGCTTTACAATGAGGCCACATGATTCTTTATATAGTGACTGTCTTCTAGAATGTAGGCTGACATGAGGTGTGGAGGGTAGGCCGAATTCATCAAGGAGTATTTATACCATACTTTGAGCTGACTTCATGGGGCCAAATAGCAAGGCCTTGGAGTATCTCTTACAGTAACAATGTGTCCCTTTACAAGTGTGACATGACTTCATTTACATGACTCTAATTATTTTTATGACAAGATGAGAAAATACTAAAGACATCAAGAAGAATTCTTTGACCTATAATAAAATATCTTACTCATGAAACCCATGATTCAAGCATTACAATAAATACATTTTATTATCTTTGCCTCTTCATTACATAAAATCATAATTACATGTCATTATGAATACCGATCCTAGTTACACTTTTCAAGAAGAAGGAAGAACCATTACTTTTGAAAGTCATCCAGTCAAAGGAAAGTATTTACAAAAACCTATTTATGAGAAGGAAATGTTGGAAATACTACATGCACTTAAGCAATATTCAGTGCACCTTTCATCAGGGAATGGAACATTTCATATTTTGGAATTAACTTCAAGGAAAAAATCAATTTGGATAAGGAAATGGATGATATCCAACATACCATAATAATATATGGTTTCTCTGATGAACTTAACCATCAAGAATCCTCTATTCAATCTTAGTTGGAGGAAATACTCATGCAAGAGGAAATAGTTTGGAGCCATAAATATTTCACTTTGTGGTTAAAATAAGGAGAGAGGAATACAAAATTTTTCCATAGATATATGATTAATCATAAGCTAAACAATATAATCCTCAACATAAAAAAATCCAGTAATAAAAAAAGGAGAACCACAATGATATTTCGTAGGTAATCACGAATCACTTCAAATATATTCTCATGGAAACAATGTCGAACATAATACCAAACATCGAAAACATCACAAGGAATATTCCAAAAACTGTCATCGCAAAACATAATGATCTTCTCCTAAAAGAAATCATGATGTAGGAGGTGGAAGAAGCTATTGTGGAAATGCATAAAGGTAAGGCTCCATGACTTGATGGTTTTACAACTGAATTCTACCAAGCTTGTTGAAAAATTTTAGGGAATGATGTTTGTCAAGTGGTGGAGGATTCTCGATGATCAACATATATTATTATTTCTTTTGATGTCACTTTTATCTCCCTCATTCCTAAAATATCCCACTTTGAATACCCCTTGGAATTTCATCTCATTTTTATGTGCAACATCATTTATAAAATCATTTCTAAAGTCATTGCTAGCTGCCTTAAGCCTCTCCTACCTTCCTTTATATCCCTAGAGAAAATGAGTTATTTGGAGAGTTGCCAAATTATGGATGACATCATTCTGGCACATGAGCATATTCATTCGCTCAAGTGCACCAAGTCCTCGGGTATGCTAATAAATTTAGATTTGTCAAAATCCTTTGAGAAATTAAGTTAGAAGTTAATTTTCCATGTTCTCACTTCTTTTTAATTTGATAAAATATGGATTAATTGGGTGCTTTCTCTCATCTCAAAAATATTCTTCTCCATTCCGATTAACAACTCTCCATCTCCTACTTCTGTCCCTTATTAGGGTATTAGGCAGGGAGACCCAATATACCCATATACATTCATTATAATCGTAGAATACTGAGCTGATCTATCAATTCCATCCTTCAGCTAGGGTACCTTAGGGGTTTCCCCATGGGATCTTCTAATTTCTCCTATGCTCACCAAAAATTTGTAGACGATACTCTTCTACTAGGAGTTCCCAATGTAAAATAAGCCTCTACTTTATAGAAAAATATTCAAATATTCTCCAATGCCTCTAGGAGTTCTATAAACCTGGGAAAATATAATGTTTCATTCTTTAACAATCCCCTTGTTGTTTAGGCTCACATTTCCTAACTTCTAGGTATACAAAGGAGATCGATTCTATACAAATATCTAGGATCCCCCCAAATAGGTAACCCTCTCAAGTAGAGGGTTTGGGAAGATCTCCTTTTGAATTTTGAAGCAAATATTTCGTGTTGGACCTTCAAAACTTTCAGTCTTGCTGGTATTCTAACTTTACTAAAATTTGTTGTTCAATCTCTCCCCACTTGTCTCTGTAATGGAAAATCTGAAATTTATTATAAACAAAATTAGTAATATTCAGTTCACCTTCCTTTGGGGAGGTGCAAGAAAAGAGAGGACATGGGTGCTGGTTGCATGGGACAAAATATGCCAACCAAAAGAAACATGGATAAATGGGACTTTGTGACCTAGAGAATCTCAACCCGACCTTGAGCATCAAAACTTGCTGGAGATGGATTGAAAATTTAGAGGACTTATGGAGTAGAATGTGGAAAACAAGTACACAACTAATACCTTGATGCCTCAACTCATTCAAATGTCAAGAAATATAAAGGGCTATCACTCTTGGAATGCTACTTGGATAAATAAACATATTGTTTAGGATCACAACTTTTGGGAAATCAGAAATGGAAGGAGTTTCTTATTTTGGGATGATTCGTGGAATCAATGGAAAAAACTAGCTAGAAACAAACAAATTTAAGTTATCAAGGATAGTATTATCTCCTATGGCTACACTCTAGTTTCTCACCACCCCTCTCATCCTTCTTCCTAATGGAATAAATGGAAATCCTATGTTGACTAGCTTGTCCCCCTTCCCAAGCATGAAAGCAAAGCCATCTCACAAGAATTAGCAAACAAAAAAATTCCCACTAGGATATATAGTGTCGATTTTTTTTCGAATTACAAATTTTTGATTCAAATTTTTATCGTATCATATTGAATTCGAATTCAAACTTGGTAACTATGGTTACAAGAGACAATCCTCTACTATGAAAATTGTTTTGGGTTACAATTCATCAACTATTTGTGCAGAAAAATTACTTTAAATATCATGATAACAATGCCCTTTTTTTGAGTTTTAATTTCATTCCAATGGAAAGCTCTGTTACACAAACCGGATGCAACCAATATGGTGATGAAATGTGGCTTCATGCAACTTCGTAGGGTAGATAATTGAAGGAAGAAAGCATTTCTAGGAGACAGGTATGCAGAGGAGAGGTAACAAATTTATGATAAACAACACATTAATGGAGCGCTATGGATAGGCATATAGTGAGAAATCAAATGTTCAAGTTATGACAAGAAAATACAACAGAACTAACATGAGAGTGGCCACAAAATCAATGGCTCAGATTTGAACAGGGCAGGAATTCTCCTACTCTAATACCGTGTTAAACACACACATGGAGAAGATAGCTAGCCTGCTCTAATACCATGTTAAACACACACATGGAGAAGATAGCTATAGGATATACGATAAACGAGAATTTAATTTTTATTAACAAAGGTATACATTAATAATACATTATTGTAACCCTTGGTATTCATATACCAAGTGGTCTCTTGGACTCCGGTGTTTGTTCACATTCCACACCAACCCTTAGTAGATTAGGTGTCCAACACAATATTTATAATAAACTATACATATTTAGATTATAAACTATACCAATTTAGACTAAATACGAATTGATAACTTCATCTAAAAGGTAACCATAGGACAATGTGAAACTTAAAAAAATGGAAAAAAAAACAAAACAAACACATGCATGGCCATGCTAATCAAGTGATTTATTCACAATGAATCAGTAGATTCAAAACAAAAAATGCCTTAAAATAGTCTCAATACTCAACAACAAACATATAATAATAACCTCTCATAGTTCCCAAGAACTTCAATAAGTTTGAAATTTCATCCATTGAATATGAAAATAAATAGAGAATCAATGTATGTATGAACCAAAACGTGCTTGGGAAAATCAAAATGGTGTGATTGTAACTTATTATCCATAAAATTAAGAAACAAATATATAATTCGATAACAATAGCTCATCAATCATATATATTACAATATCCAAAATTACTCAATATATCGTATGACTAATTGAATATAATTATCACGATAAAATCTTGTCCATCTACGAAAGATAACCAATAATAGGAATAAAAATGAAGAGAGATAACTATAGGCTTATACATCAAAATAGAATACTGACAACACTGTCAACTTCATGGAAAAACGATTAAAAATATCCATAAACCTAAAATTAAATGCAAGCAAGGAAAAACCATCAATGGGTATGCATGCAGTACATTCCATAATAATGCTCGAATAAACCAAGCAAGTATGCCTAATAGAATGGTCAAACCCAAATGTAAGAGCCATGTTGTCGCATAGATTGTCAAGGCACCGCGACAACAGCTCAGATTGGGGGCTGTCACTTATATCCCCAACCTCTCTATTTAAGCTGTCTCCTTGCAAGCTAAGGGAGGTAGACCCTATTAAAAATGAGGACGAAGAATCCAGGAGACACAGCTAAGACATCAAATACTTGATAAAATGAATGAGATTCCACAGATCTCAATTAGATTTCGCGTTTAAGACCAGTGCCTTATGGAGTCAAACAAAATCCCGTATGCGATTATAAAAAAGTAAGTGATGATTAACTGCTGCTATGAAAACACGATTGATCACAATGATATTCAATTGAAAACACCACAACCATGCATTAAAATATTTTAAACCCACAACAATATTATCACAAGATGAAAATGCCAGATATTTGCAATATTTCCAGATTTATGATGCTTCAATTAATTTTGATCCAGAAGATATTTCTATAGTCAAAACTTTAGATACAAATAAAATTAGCGCATTTGACTATAGAAAAAATGAATTTTTATTTTTATTTTTTTTAATATATTTTTTGTATTTTCTAGATTTTTAGGATTTTGAAATTTTTATATTTTTTATTATTTATTTATTTTTTAAAATCCTAAAACCAAAATTTAAAATCCTAAGTCTAAAACTAAGGTTAAATTCAAATATAAAAAAATCTAAAACTAAAATTAAAAAAAAATACTAACTAAACAAAATTGAAATCTAACTACACTAAATAAAATTAAACTAAATTACAACTAAGTTAAAACTCAAAATTAAAATTACAACCTAACTAAAACTACGATACAAAATCTAAATCTAAAAAAATTTAAATCTAAAGTCAAACTAACGTAAAACTACATTGAAATAAATCAAAATTCAAAACGAAAAAAAGAAAAAAGAAACGAATTTACAACATGAACTAAAATCTAAAAAAAATGAAATCTAAAAACTAACCAAATGAAAATGAACTCACCCTAAAAAATTAAACGCATATGTAAATGTTAAAGTTTAATGTATGCGTTTTGGTATTTCTTGTGCAGGTCGACGAGGGATGGAGTCTGGCCGGCGGACAATGGAGAGGATCCGACTGAGAGAGATAAAAGCAAATCGATGGACGGCGGACAAAAAGAGTTAGTTTGTCGTTTCTATATATGCCGGTTGGAGTATTGGACGAGGACACCAATGGAGAAAGCTGGACGGCTGGGGATGAACGAAGTTTCGACGGACAGAGAGAAGAGACCCTTACGCAGGACGACAAACAGTGCAGTTTATTCTAATTCTAGTGAACACTTTATGTTGCAGGCCGGACGGAAGGGCGAGGGCAGAGATGCAAGGGTCGATGGGCAGAGAGACAGAGTTCGAAGGAAACGAATGAGAAATTGATGGAAAAACTTGAAAGTCTATGCTAAACTGATTTACTGCGTGAAGGTCGTAGGACAGAGGGGACAGAAAGGGACGCAGATGAAGGTCAGAATGAGGATAACCCAGTAAACACAAATCTCTCTAGCACATTTAAATTTTCCTTAAAATTCGATCTGATATACTTCTTCAACCAAATGATGCTTGGACTTTATGCTCTTTAAATTAAAATATTGTATGGATTCATCCACAATAGTAATTTGAGGCCAGATCTGGCCTTTGGAGGCTAGATCTGCCTCAGATCTTAAAAAAATCTCGATTTTGAACCCTGAATCTGTAAACCAACGAGATCTGAAGATGCACACCAAGAAACGATTAAACCCTTATAGAAAAATTACAAATTTACAACTAGTTTACAGATTTAAAACCCTCATGGTCAGATTTGAATCCATTTTAGCACAATTTTCAGAGATTAAAATTTTTAAATGAGAGGCACAAGCCTTTGAAACCCTGCAAAATCACAAATATCATAAGATAGACCTGGAATTTAACAAATAAAGAGCTTGTCAGATTTATGTTTATTGAGAGTCGGCTGGTCCAACCGAAGACTTCCCCAGACGCCCAATCTTAAAAAAAATTTCCCTGCACACTTAGATCTGAATCTTAGATCGATAGAGATTTAAGAAAACAACATGAGACCTTTGCAGAAAAATCAGAATGTTATTTTATAAACCTAGAAAACTGCACAAGATACCTGTATGCAGATTAATCCATGAAGGCCATCAACCATAAAATACAAGAAACAAAGTAGCAGAGTTTAGAGACAATTCACCACAGATCTGAGAAGGAACATCCAGATTTGTAACCCCAAAGTCTTTATGCTTTATTCCTCAAAAATTTACAAGAGCTTCTAAGAACAAGTGCACGATCCTGAGATCGGATGACTCAAAAATGAGAAAGACCTCTAAATTTATAGGACAAGATCTCTAACGGTTAGTTTGGATGATCCTCGTCAAAATAATCTCAACCGTCCAAAAGATTTAATTATCTTTTAATCCGGAGCGTTGAAATTAAAATTTTGGGGAAAAAACGAATTTATCATTTAATTCAATTTTAATTAACTCAAAAAATATTATTTTTTGAGTTAATTACCCCAAAATTTTGACCTTGACTTAACCACCAAGGCCCAAGGGTCCAATATTTCTTAAAATTCTCAATATTCCTTTGGCCTGGGGCTTTCAAAATCATTTTCCAAGGACCCACAAATTTTGCCTTTAAAGATTTAATCCTAACTTAGGACCCTAAATTAATTAAATTTTTGGTTTAAGATTTTTTAAATTAATTGACCAGAAAATTTAATTAATTGACTGAGAGGGGATTTTAATTATTTTTCCAACCCTCTTTACATGAGATAATACATTTACATACATGAAGGGGGAATACCCATTCGTATAGACCCTCAAATAAATACCCAATTTTGCGACTCAAAACATGATCTAGTAGACCAAGTAGCTCAAACTACTTTTACAAGGACTCGATAGAAAACACTAGGACTCACTTAGCATGCTGATGACAAAATCCACCCTAGCTTTGGGGTGAGGCTAGAGGGAAAAACTCTGCCGATCACTTACGTGAATCAGTGAGACAAAAAACCTTCTAGGATAGAGATCATCAACAACATACTAGGCTTACCTAGGTTGTTACATACATTGACGGTCTTACTTAGATCATTTACATCATAACATGCAGAATGGGTTTACATCATTTTCAAAACTGTCGACTGATGACTGATGATGGAATCTGAATGGCGCAACCATGTCGAACATGAAGAATCCCATTTGAAAAAATGGGGGTGTACTGCTATGCGGTAGTTGACAAAGTGCGGTCAACAAGCCCAATAACCATAAAGCTATCAATTACATGAGAATCTACTTGTATTTTAATTAAAAGCAACCTTTAGACACCAAATCAAAGGAAAGTAGGTCACAAAGGGAAACATTTGGAACACCCATGTTTGAATTCTTAAAAAAAAAAAAAAAAAAAAAAAAAAAAAAACTGTAAATGAAAACAAGATAATTGCAAACCATGAATAATAGAGTTCTAAAAAATGCACCACTACCAACGCCATATCACAACAAAAAATGTGGAATAGGGTTTTAAATAGAGTCCACGTTGTTGGAAAATTTAATTAGATTTAGTCTTCAAAATGACTTTTGTGATCATGACATCATATATTTTATATAAAAAGAGAAAAAATATTTTAAATTATTACAAGCATGGGTTTCTTGCTCAAAGTCTAGGTCAAAACACACTCTTCATGCTTCTTGGGCTTGTTGGGCCAAAGAAGATTTTGTGTCAGGTATTATAGTCCCATTTGGAATTATTGTAACAAAAGAAAAATATTCTTTTTGAGTCTAGTAAGTCAATTTGTCCTCCAAGACCAAGTCAAACCTACGAAGGAGAATTCGACCCAAAGGAAGCCTATTCGAACCCTTAACAAGACTATAAATAGAATGTAAACTCCAAAAATGGGAATACACATCAAAGCCTTCTGAAATAATGCACTCTTCACAAATTCGTGCACTGAAATGAGTTTTTAGCTTCTGGATCCCTTAGATCAGCTGATCTATCATCCAAATCCAAAAGGAGAGCAAAAACAAATCAAACTAGGTGAGGTAAACAGAACTCCCACCACCTAGTATGGTTGGAAAAACACCCAATGAAGGGGTTGCAGCTATATGCAACAAACTGCTTTAGAAATAACGCAGTTCTACTGAAGCAAAGTAGGAGGCCAATATGGAGGCTCAAATATCATATGTACATCAGCAAATCAGATTCACCTTACAACCCATACAGTATACAAGAGAAAGTAGAAGACTATACAGGAATAAATCCTTAGAAATGAGGTGCTACAACCATAAGAAATGTCTGAATAAACTTGACAGTGTTATTTTAATGGGCTGAAGCAACAATATATTATAACTCAGATCTAGAGCAGATATGTATACAAAAAGATAGATCTAAATCAGATCTGTATACAAGAAAAGCTCATCTATACATTCCCCTTGGGGTTTTGTGCAAAACATGAAAGTACAAGAGTAGATCTGAGATCTAGAGTTGTAGATCTGCAATAATATTTAGAAAATTCTGAAGCATATGATGTACAATAGATCATATCTGAAATAAACATGGATTGGATGACCAATCCATGGATCACTATAGTTAGAGGAAGGATCCTATCACTAGAGATCTCTCCTCCAAAATGCAGACAAAACACCCTGCAACTGCAAACTTGTAAATAACGCAGTTAGGGAAGGGAAACTGTGCTGTAAGCTTGGAGAATGACTTGGTCTGGATCTGTAGCTCAGATGATCTAGGACACTCTTGCCAATGGGATAGAAGACTATCCCAGTGAAAAGGGGTGCTAGATGTGCATATATATGAAGAGATCTATCCTCCACCTTCTGCAACTCACAAGGACAACCCAACCCTCAACAGGATCAGTGCTGTAGATGTAAGGTGAATCTTGGCCCAAGCCTGATAGTGGACAAGAAAAGAAAAACTCCTCCAAGAGCTGCTCTAGGAAGGAGGTGGGATTCTCGCTCAGGAACACCCAATGCTAAACAAAATTATTCTAAGCTAAACAACTAGAGAATGAGAAATGTCTAAGCAGACAATTAATTCTTCTAAAATAATATCTTCAACAACCCCTCTCATGCTGCTTTCCTCTTCCTTTTATAAGATAGGAGTCTTGTCAAACCCTAAACCACTTCAACAATTTAGCTCCTTTCACATGTAGAGCCTCCATCTAGAACTGCGCTGTGCCTCAAGGAGGTCAATGCATCTAAAATGCACTGTAGATATGGTCATGGTTGACTTGGTCAAGTGATCAAGCTCTTTCACACTCAAGTGTGTTTATAAAAGTGGCCCAGATTTAGCGTTTTTTACATTGGGTATTGATTTATTTTGATGTTTTTAGGAGTTTTACATGTCCTCCTTTACACTTTATTCATCAACATGAAAAGCAAAACAAAACAAAGAAAAATTGAATATTCCCATTAGCTTGGGCTAAGTGGGAATATTAAAGTCCTTCCCTCCAAAATCTTGCTTGTCCTCAAGCAACGGATAAGGTGAGTCCTGCAAAATCTCCCCCTCTTCTCTTGTGGCCTCCTCATGCAATAGTCTCCACCATTGCTCCAGATTCTCTGCAATAATTCTGTCTCCCAATGGTCCCTCCCAAGTGTGCAAGTTGGCCTTTGGTGAATAAACCCAATGGCTTACATCATGAAGGACTGGAAGGTCTATATGGAAACCTTATTGCTGATCCATGGCCTCCTCAAGGTAGAAGTGATGACAATCATGGGGGATTTCATCATCCATGAAAGACTCCCATCTCCATGCTATCATGCAAAGGAAATGAATCACCTCCCAACTTGGCAATTCATAGAAAAAATCCTCCCCAATACTTATGAGAGGCATGTCCCAAACAAACATATGTCTCACCTTACAAAGAAACACGTGGTCTACCATAGTGGCCATATCATATCCCATGCTCCCCTTGAAACATGTAGTGCAAAAAGTGTGGGAAACTCCTTTCCCCAAGGACACATCCAACCAATGTGTCTTCCCTCCATCCATGTTCCAAACAAATACAAGAGCAATTTCAACATATGGAATCATAATTAGAGTCATGCTAGCTGCCATATGAAATAATGGAGAAGGACAATGGTCCCTCAAGTGCAACCAACATAGTTTTACTCATAACTGCCTTAGAAGATGATATGACAAGTGTTTCCCCAACACTTGTTTGCTGCCCCATCCTTCTTGCATGATTGGAGAAAGTGAATAATAGTTGGTGTAAAGGAATCACACCATGAAGAGTATAACATCTCTCCAAGACCTTTCAAGGAATGGCCAAAATCACCATTGTTCATAGCCCCAAGTGGCCTATGAAACCCATCAGAAATAATGTTCCCTCTTGGAGCAAAGCCCTGCACATGAGTGTTAGAAAAATACAAGCATATAGTAGATACATCAGGATATTTAGAAATACAAGTTCCTCCATATACTTGTTTTACATTAGTGAGGTAACTCATGGATGATTTCCTTCTCATACTCAATTAATAAGGAGGTGTTGAGGATGTCTTTTTCCAAGAGCTATGTTCCTCCTCAACCAACAAATGATCCATGCACTTCCTCATATGAGAGTGCATCTCCTTATTGAGATATTCCCACATGAATCCCTCCAATATAGTATGGCATGTTTTAATGAAGCTAGTGGGTTTAGAAATCAAGATCTCATAGGTTGCATTAAGTAGTTTGTCCTTGAGTTTGGAGTTTTTAGATAAGTAGATCTGATCATAGAAATAAATGACTCCATTAACTACTTTATACCTCCTATATATCATTTTCTCATCAAGAAACTTACTTGTGAAGAGGTCCTTGGAATATTCCATCAAGAGTATGGACTCCCAATAAGGATCTAACCTTCCCAACATTGACAGCGCTGTAGAAGTATAAAATGAAGTATCTGTCGTATGATGGCTCTCCTCCTTGACATTCTTGATGTCAAAGTCACATGTTGGAGTATTTACAACTTTCTTTTGCTGCCCCTCTTGCAGCTGATCTTTCTCAATACAATATTGAAGTTTAGGAGGGTCATCCTTCTTTTGAAAGGTCCTCCTCCTCCAAAACTCCCACAGTTTTGCTCCTGCATACAAGAATGGAAATACCTTCTTGTCATATTGAGAAATTTTCACTATATATTTGAGTATCTTTTGCTACTCCAAGGCTATGGAGTGGCCTTTTGATACCATGCTCATATCAACACAGATTTCTGAATCTCTTCTTTCTAGTGCAAATAGATGAATGGAAGATAGTAAAGTCAATTCCAGAAAATTGCTTAGCTCCCCATCAATGATTCTCAACGCTATAGTAGCCCCTCCCAAGGTTCCCTCTTTAGAAAAATATGTTACCGCTGCATATGGTTGAGATAAAAATTTATCTTTCTTCCAATTAGGGGGTCTCCTTGGTGGAATGCCTCCATGCAAAGAGACATCAAGGCAGAGAGTAGGATGTATAGATGTATGGACTGATTTTTCCTTGCCTCCATTGCATGAACCTTCCTTCCATCTTTGTGCATCCATATTTTGGGATAAATAGGGGTGTATACTCCTCATCATATGATGCTTTCTCTCCCCTTTATCTTCTGCAATACTTAGGATCTCACCATGTGATAAGGATGGCACATGTCGCACATGGATTGTGCCACAATCTCTATATGTGAGACTCTTAGGAACTCCTTGCAATAGTGCAAGAGTTTCTCTCCTTGGAGCCATTGCTCCTTTTGTCTCTCCATGAGGTTCTAGATGTGCCCTTGTCATGACTGCACTGTTATCCCCAGCCTTCTCTTCCTTGATCTTGTAAGACCCTTGGAAGTTCAAGTGATCTCTGAACTCCCTAGCTCGAGCCTCATACTCCTGCAAATAATCAGCAATAGTCTCTCTCTTTGGCATATATCCTTCCTTCCTCTTCATGAAGAAGTTACTGACAAAATGTTGTAGATTTTATGATATGGATGAGTGCTCATATCCATGAGATGAGTACTTAGAACCTTCCTCATGTATAGATCTTGTAGATCTTGTTGAGGGATCTCCATGTTTTTCCCTCCTCATTTCTTTGATGTCTTTGCTGATACCCTGCAGAGCTTGAGATAGAAGTTTTGTGAAACTATTATCTCCAGACAACAAGGTTTTGCTTTGATCTCTCTTTTATATCTTCTCCTTCCCATGAGAAAAATCCATAATTCTTGAAGCTCATAGGCTGAGCCAAGAAAGTTGCTCTGATACCACTATAATATCCCAAAATGGGAATACACAACAAATCCTGCTGAAATAACGTACTCTTCACAAATTGGTGCACTGAAATGAGTTTACAGCTCCTAGATCCCTTAGATAAGCTGATCTAGCATCCAAATCCAAAAGGAGAGCAAAAACAAATCAAACTAGGTGAGGTAAACAGACCTCCCACCACCTAGTATGGTTGGAAAAACACCCAATGAAGGGGCTGCAACTATATGCAAAAAATTGCTTCAGAAATAACGTAGTTCTATTGAAGCAAAGTAGGAGGCCAATATGGGGGCTCAAATATCATATTTACATCAGCAAATCAGATTCACCTTACAACCCATACAGTGTAGAAGAGAAAGTAGAAGACTATACAGGAATAAATCCTCAGAAATGAGGTGCTACAACCACAAGAAATGTTTGAATAAAATTGATAGCGTTATTTTAATGCGCTAAAGCAGCAGTATATTATAACTCATATCTAGAGCAAATATGTGTACAAAAATATAGATCTAATTCAGATCTGTATACAATAAAATCTCATCTATACATTCCCCTTGGGGTTTTGTGCAAAACATGAAAGTACAAGAGTAGATCTGAGATCTAGAGTTGTAGATCTGCAATAATATTCAGAAAATTATGAAGCATATGATGTACAATAGATCAGATCTGAAACAAACATAGATTGGATGGCCAATCCATGGATCACCACAGTGAGAGGAAGGATCCTATCACCAGAGATCTCTCCTCCAAAATGCAGACAAAACACCCTGCAACTGAAAACTTGTAAATAACGCAGTTAGGGAAGGGAAACTGCGCTGTAAGCTCTGAGAATGATTTGGCCTGATGCCAAGGTCTAGATCTATAGCTCTGATGATCTAGGACACTATTTCCAATGGGATAGAAGACTTTCCCAGTGAAAAGGGGTGCTAGATGTGCATAGATTTGAAGAGATCTATCCTCCACTTGCTGCAACTCACAAGGAAAACCCAACCCTCAATAGGATCAACGCTGTAGATGTAAGGTGAAACTTGGCCCAAGCCTGATTGTGGACAAGATAAGAAAAGCTCCTCCAAGAGTTTCTCTAGGAAGGAGGTGGGATTCCAGCTCAGGAACACCTAATGCTAACCAACATTATTCTCAACTAAATAGCTAGAGAATGAGATAGAGAATGAGAAATGTCTAAGCAGAAAAATTCTTCCGAAATAATATCTTCAACAACCCCTCTCATGTTGCTCTCCTTTTCCTTTTATAAGATAGGAGTCTTGTCAAACCCTAAACCACTTCAACAATTTAGCTCCTTTCACATGTAGAGCCTCCATCTAGAACTGCGCTGTGCCTCAAGGAGGTTCAATGCATCTAAACTGCGTTGTAGATATGGTCATGGTTGACTTGGTCAAGTGATCAACCTCTTTCACACTCAAGTGTGTTTATAAAAATGGCCCAGATTTAGCCTTGTTTACATTGGGCATTGGTTTATTTTGATGTTTTTAGGAGTCTTACATGTCCTCCTTTACACTTTATTCATCAACATGAAAAGAAAATCAAAACAAAGCAAAATTAAATATTCCCATTAGCTTGGGCTAAGTGGGAATATTACATAGAAGGGAATTCGACTCATTTGGAAATTAAATAAAAAATTTCAATTGGAAATAAGAAAATAAGGAAAACAAGAGTGAAGGACAGGGAGACCGAAATATGACCTAATTTTGTTTACACGTCCGAAATTCTAGGGTTTCTGGGCTAATTGCATGGCCAAGAATTGCAGGTCGAAGGTGTAGACCTGAAGAGAAGGATGAAACTTGTTTGGATCATATTTTGAATAGGTTAGATCTTCATTGACCTTGATACTCTTCATCTTGTTTGAAGGAGATATTGTTGAAGGAATGACTTGGTGCTTGGGAGGAATCTTGGATTTGGTATTTGGGTCTTAGAAGTCTCATTTTGATTTGATTCTAAAAGAAGATGTGTATTTTTTTTGAGTTTTCCCCTTTGGAGGGTGTTTTTACTTGGCTTGGAGCCTATATGTTGTGTACTTTGTACCTTTATGATCTTCATTGTTTTGGTAATGACATGATGAAGAATAAATAAAAAGTAATAATACACCAACTAATATCACAAGTAATTATCAAGTAAGGAAAGTCAATAAATTAGAGCTAAGGTGAAGGAAGGAGATTGGAGATCAGATATTAGTTGGTGCTTTTGTTGAAGAAAAATATAGAAGCAATCATCTACTCTTTCTCCTCAATGGAAAGATTGATGAAGAAAGGTTTCAAATCTCTTGGGACTCTTCTTGCAAAAATCAAACGATACAATTTGAAGTACATCTCAAGGCTAGAAAAAGAAGTGATGGATGGAAGTTTCTTCTCCTCTCTCTCATGTAATTTAAATGATGATAATGTATGGGTTATTAATATTGAAGCTTTGAGACATATGACAAGGGAATGCAGTAACCTCCATACATTATCAAAAGGGACTTCTTCTCACTCAGTCAAACTTGGAGACAAGAATAGCTACCTTGTGAAAGGAAATGAATCTACTTTATTGGAGCTAGAGGCTAGTGGAAGCATTCATCTCAATAATATACTCTACATTTCAAGTTTGAAGAAAAATATGCTTTTTGTTTCTTTCCTAGAGGATAAAGGTGATAGGATTTCTTTCGTTGATGGAAAAGTCTTGGTTTGGTGAAAGGGTTATAGTATAGAACATGCTAATATAATTAGGATTCCTGAGGGGACATTATATAGAATTCTTAGACCTATCCCTCAAGCCCTAGTACACTTATATGTTAGCCCTTTTGAATTATGGGATAGAAGGTATGAGCACCTTCTATTAGGCAGACAAATCTCCTTTTGCGTACAAAACAAGATCTCCCTAGGCTTGGAAAACAAGCCTAAAAACAAATAGACAAATAAATGCAAACATTCCCTAATTTATGTATGAATCATAGGTATACGAATATACAAAGAATCATAGCTTCTAGCCTTTATCCCTTGATGCTCCAAGAGGATATCTAAAAAAACAAAACCAAACAAGAGATCAAAGCATAACATATATCAAACATTCAATCATAAATCATTTAAGAGATCAAGGAGCCTTACATAAACATTATAACACATGAGCCAGATATTTGTATTAATTATAAAGAGCCAGATATTTACAATCAAGTGCCTTGATGTTGTAGTCTCCTTGCAATGATCCTAAACCCAAGCCTTTGAAATGAAAAGAAATCCAATGGAAATTTGAGCAGCATGTAGGTAAGTTTAGAGGTCTGAAATGTCAACCCAGCTCTATTTGAAATCATTTTACTTATAGGAAGGAGTGGATGTTGAGAGATGAATGAAGGGAGGAGAGAGATCCACAATGAGTGGGATGGATCCACTATAGGAGGAAGGAGGCCCAGGATATGGGGAGCTCGAGCTAAATCTCAACCAATTTGGATTAGGTACCAACCACAAGGATTCTATAAAAGGAAGCTTCATTTACTTTATATTTTTTACTTCAGTAAGAATATCATCACGAACTGAACATAGGAAAAATTGTGATGATATCGCTCTACATATACTATGAAATCATGCATCATCACAAATTATAAACTGAGTGCCAATTATGTCCTCCAAAATTAGGTTTTTGTAGATATTTAATTTAGGATTCTTATACACTATTGAAAGGTATTTATTCCATCTATCAAGGGGACTTATAATCATAGTTCATCGGATGGTGTAAGATCTGGATTTGGTATCATTTGCGTAAGAATGATAAATTGATGTGTAACACCTTCACTACAAGGTTTTTCCATCTCTAAATCAAATGGTCACTGGTATCCATGAAATGAAGAAAGAACATGAAGGAACTTGTAAGGGATGTGATCTAGGAAAGAATGTGAAGAAACCCTTTGCAAGAAGTGATACTAGATCCAGTGAAATCTTAGATCTTATACACTTTGATGTGTGTGGACCTATGGAGGTAAAATATCTTAGAAGACATCAATGCTATGTGACAATCATTGATTAATACTTTAGGAAAACAAGGACATATCTTCTCAAGAACAAATATGAAGAGTTTCAAGAATTCAAGAAGGAAGTAGAAAATATGACAAAAAGGAAGATAAAGACCCTAAGGTTTGATAATGGTGGAGAGTACACCTCCAAAGAGCTTATAACATTTTGAAATAAGGCAAGAATAAAGTGGGAGCTAATTGTTCCTTACAACCCTAAATAAAATGGCGTCGCTGAAAGGAAGAAAAAAATAATCGAAGAATGTGTTAGATCCATGCTTCATGATCAAGATATCCCTAAGTTTTTATGGGGAGAAGCATTTGTAACAAATTTCTACCTAAAAAATCAAAGTCCTCATAAAATTCTCAATAGTATGACTCTAGAGAAAGCATTTATAGGAAATAAGCCTAGTGTGGATCATCTCCAAATATTTGGATGTCCACTTTACATTGACATTTCGAAAGACAAGAGGAAGAAATTGGATCCTACAAGTACAAAAGGAATATTTTTTGGTTATAGTGATTCATCAAAAGCATACATAATATATATTAAATAGGATCATCGTATTGAAGTAAGCAGGGATGTCATCTTTGATGAAAATGTATCTTACAAGATATCCAAAGACATTCTGATAGATTCTAATGAAAAAGAGGTACCAATTTTTGAGTGAATCTAAAAGGATGACAATGTTCAAAATCATACACCTATTCCAGAAGATGTTGAAGGACCTAATGAGCTTGTGCAACATGTTTTTATTCCAGAAACTTGTAAGAGACTTGCTTGGTTGAAGAAAACTCTACAAGTGGTCGAGAGACATGCAACAACTAAGGGAACGTTTAGAGAAAGTAAAAAACCTAAAACGTACTCTACTTATGCAACCTATATGAATAATCTCAATGAAGTTTAACCCTCCTCCTATGGAGATGTAGCCAAACATCAAGAATGGAGGAATGAAATGCAAGAAGAGTACCAATCAATTATGAAGAATGATTTATGGGAAATTGTCCCTAGACCAAGTGAAAAATATGTTGTCACTTCTAAATGGATATACAAGATTAAACATGCAGTGGATGGGAGCATTGATAATTATAAAGATATATTTTTGGCAAGAGTATTTTCACAAAAGGAAGGTATCAATTATGAAGAAACCTTCACTCCTACAATATTCAGATTCTAGTTTGGTGGATCCTCCATGCTATATACAATTGATTGGCTCCTTAATGTATCTTGTGAATACTAGACTTGAAATTTGTTTTGTAGTAAATGTCCTCAATCAATTTCAGATAGAGCCAAGGCATGACCATTGGATAACAACCAAACACATCCTAATATATCTTCGTGGAACTGTGCATCACTACCTTAGATATGTTGGTAATTAGATTCAACTATAGGGATATATATATTAAAATTGGGGTTGTAGTGAGACAGATGACATAACCACTACTGGTGGATGATTCAGTTTGGAACCTTCCATGGTTTCAGGGATGAGCAAGAATCAAGATAGTGTTTCTTTCAGTAGTGCTAAAGTCGAATACGTTGCTACAAGTGAAGTTTACAGAGAGGTTCTTTGGCTTAAGAATCTATTATTAGATTGATTTGAAGTACCATTGAGCCCTACTGTTATAAATTATGAAAACCAAAGTTGCATAAGGTTGACCGAGGACCCTGTGTTTCATTCAAGGACAAAACAAATGAACAATAAGTACCACTATATCAGAAGCATGGTATGTGATGGGGTCGTAAACCTACATTATATCTCTCCAAATGAACATGTAGCTAATATTGTGACAAAGGCAATTCCAAACAAGAAGCTTGATACTTAAGGAGAAACCTTGGTTTGGTGGATATCTCCTCCCTAATTGAGAGGGAGTGATGATGGAAAATATATTCTCTTATTCATGTGTCATGCATTGGGCTAGGGCTAACAACCATACATCTAAGTGAAGGCCATGAAAAGAGAATGGGGTCTGGAGGATTGGATAAGAATATGAGATTGGTACTCCTTGAGGATTGGGAATCTAGAATAGAAGTAGTCTCATAGACTGATACTCTTTTAGGATGAGGTAGTGTAGTATTCCAGACATCGAAATAATCAATAGATTTGATACATTTAAGTGTTCTTGATAATTTCAACAAAACACTGAACGAAAGAGGGATATGGAAAAATGCAACCCTTATTTCAATTAATATTTAGAAAAACGATACATGCCAAATACAAGAAAATAAACGGATCCCCTGCCTCGGCATGCATGAATTCTCAATGAAAAAGAAAATAAAGACAATGAAGCACAATTGTGGACCATGGATGGATCCACTAGATAAATTACACCCATGGGGTTTCCGTCCCTGGTATCAAACTAGAATTGGCCTCTCCCAGTTCTCAACAAAGAAAAAATAGATAGACAACTCAGGATGATCCAAATGCCTAGCTCCTATGCCATTTTATAGTCTTGAAGGACTCTCTAAAAACCTTATTTTATTATTTTCCTCCAAAAAATAAAGGCAAATACCATGCAAAGATACAATGGGAAAATACCATAATACATACCATGGGTAGATTCCATCCTTTTTGACCATATCAAGAAAAGGGAATATTACAAATACTCCCATCCCAAGATTTATTTCCTTCAGGAAATCCACATCTATCCATAACAGACACATCTGTATACCGATATGAAGATCCCATACAAACCATTGTGCTACCCTATGCTTCCCTGCTAAATGAACACAAATGGTTCCTTCAATACGTGGATCCAAAACAGTCCTCCGAAAATCCTTCCATCAATATATCCACTTGGATCCCAATGCCACCTAAGTCCAGTGACCTATGGGTTTTGATACCACCTCAACCCTCCATCACCGTCTGAGGCTAAGGGCCCATGATGTGATATGACCTTGGCTAAGAGTATCTCCTAAGAATCATCCCATCAATATAGTGCCAACTCATAATCTCTCACCAATCCATCCCATGGGAAGTATGAGTACCTGCACATGGAACAAATATACTTTGTTGATGTTGCTCTATGCCCAACTCATGTTGCTCCATTTGGTCATTCAACACGATCCATTTGGAAAAATATACCTTGCTCTCCCAAATGTATAAAGGTGGGTTGGTAATGTTGCAAGCCCTATTTGCATACTCCTGTAGATGGCTACTCTGGAACTCCCAACTGTAATCCTCTTGATCCATTGTGAGGGACTTGAGCCATTCCTCAACACTAGACAACTTGAACACTAAATCGACACATACTCTTATGAACTCCTCAATTTTCCTGTTCTCCTGTAAGACAATTCCTTCGTCTGTCTAAATATTATACTTAAACATCCTAAGATATGTATTGAAATGCATCTTTACCTGACAGTCCTCTCCTAGAAATTCCAGTGCCATGCTAAATGTCTCTGTATTTGTCTGCACTGGATGCCCAACTATCACAACTCTAGTGTATAAAGCCTTTAATGGCTCCTCTTTCTCAATTTTTTTCATGCTCCCCCTTATGTTCATGCTCACCATGTTGGTTTACCATTACTGGCTCCTCACTCAAGTATCCCTGTATGTCTTCCCCCCGGCCTTCTCCATATTTGGAAACATTCTATTGTTTATCCTCTTTGGTTGTCATTAATGGATGCACTACTGGATTGCTATCTACCCTTGACTTATCATATTGTTCATGGACATCCTCCTAGAAATTTATGGACTCAATTGTACAAGAGTCTACCTCATCAACACCATTAGGAAGATTTTCCTCCTCTCTTTCTCCATGTGCTTCTAATATTATTATTATCTTATCCTGTATATATCTTTGAATGACATCACATTGTGGCTCATCACCTATACTTTACTTCTCAAATATGTTATGGGTGCTCTCCTAAATCAATCGAATTAACTACAGTAGAGGAAGACTCATCGAAATGATATGAAAGAGTCTCCTTATGCTTTGTTTCTATTATGAAATATGAGCATGAGTGGTTAAGTTCCCAAGATCCCTTGAATACAAAGCATAGGAATTTCTTGCTTAGTCCATTCTTCCTGTCTCAAAAAATCCTTGTTAGTTCTTCCTTGGTCAACTTCTTTCTAAGTAGTTTGATGCTCTGTTTGACCAACCCCTCAATGAGTTCATAGAAACTAGGTGATACAATTGGCTCCTTCCTCTAAATGGAAAACAATTTGGATCTTAATTGTTTGCAGATAGACTTATTTTCTCCTAAGATCATGGACATGATATTTTTATGTCTGTTTTGACAAATCTTGGATGAGATGTAATGCTGGTGCAGAAGTATTGGATAATTTAAAGGATTAAGTCATCATAATCTCGATTCAACATAAGTATACCAAATATGAATTTCACCATGCGTTCTAAAATTTTGCACCTCTGAAAACATGTAAGAAGTGTGATATTGTCTAACCCTTGGAGGGATTCTACCATTACCTAAAAAATCCTCCTGATGATGTCATTATTGTAGGGAAGTACCAATGTTGTTAAGGATAATATTTTAGTAAGACAAGAGGCCACTATGAGTCCAACCTTTTCACAAGAATGCTCCAAGAATTTGGGTTGTATCAAAGCAAGCATGGATGGATTCAAGGCCCAACTTGACCCTTTCCAATCTGATTGCTCCATCAGGCACAAATCCATATCTAATGTGTCCAACCATAGGAGGATATCTTATGACTTTGTAACCTACAATTTGGATCCAAGTTCAAAGAGACACTTGTTTTTTTCATCTTCCTTTTGAGTATCCTTTGACTGTAGAAGGATAAAATGGACCTTCCGAGAGAAAGGGCTGTTGTTTTTCTCTTGCTTCTGGTCTATAAGTTATTTCCATTTTTTATCGACACAAGTATTGTAGCCCCGAGAATTAACTGATGTATTACTACTATGTTGATTCCTGAGGCGTTTCCAAAAATAAAATGATGACATTATGGCTTGGCATAAATGGATATCAATACTTAGCCTTCATGACATCAAACCTTTACTGTAGGACACTTATATATGACAACATACAATACATTTAATAATCTTAAGATAGCTGGTCAATACATTATAGTAACATAACAAACTCCCTAAAGCAATTCCAAGTTTCTTAATAGAGAAATTTAGTGTTGTGTTAGTTTGTTTTAGCAGTAAGGGAATTTTTTCAGATTTTTCAATGCTAGATAAACTCATACAATCCCAAATATAAACCCAGAAGTGTCACTAGTGATATTTCATAGCCAAGGGACAAGTTTAGTGACTATAAATATACTCAAACAAGCACAATACATAGTCATGATAGATAAATGTAAACACAAAAAATAAATGCGGCAATGCTAGAAATGGCACAAGAACTTGGAGTGTACTCAATCCATTTAGTACAATGCTAATGTGATAATTACACTTCCCTCGTGTAACTAGTACTTTGACCCCAACCTCTGACAAGATTTGCTTCCTGATCAATATCCTCAAACTTCTTGAAGATAATCAACAATCCTAATCCTAGAAACAATAAGAAGATTTGGCCCCAATGAAAAGATAGATTCAAATCTTCCTTAAGACAAGAAATTGACATCTATCTTAGAGTGGTTCAACCTCCAAAAATTTCTCAAATGCAACCCACAGATAAAACTCCGTATTAAAAATTAGGATTTGGCCCTCCAAATTCTGGGAGATGATTGAACTTCAAATAATGTGAATCAACCTCCACAGACTTAGAAAAATTCTTCCCTAAATTTGTGATGTCTCGGTCCTCCAAGAGAGAAATAAATCCAACTTGATAGAGATATATATTAACCTCCAAAATAACAATAATTTTATCCTTCTCTTGCACTCAATTTGTTAAAGTTCCAAGGAAGTGGAAGTGCCAAATTTTTTCAACAGGATTGGGTCATCTATCAACAGTCTACATGTCATTATAAACCCATTTTTCAAGTTATGTAATGTAAATGATGCTAGTAAGACCTTGAGTATATGTAAATACCTAGGTAAGACTATTATTTTGGTGAAAAGTTTCATCTTAGGAGGTTTTTCGTCTCACTAACTCATGTGTGTTTCTAAACATAGATGGTCGGAAGAGTTTTTCCCTCCAACCTCACCCCAAATCTAGGGTGGAATTATTCGTTAAAGTCTTAGGTGAGTCCTAGTGTTTTATTCGATTCTGATGTAAAAGTGATTTGGGAATAATTCAAACTGGTTGGCTTAATTATTTTATTACAAATCACTTGGTATACTAGATCATATTGTGTCACAGATGGGTTATGTGTCTTGAGGGTCTAAGAAAAATGTGTATTCACACTTTGAGGGTTGTAAATGTAAAAATATTATGTATTAGAGGGTGGAAAATTATTAGATCCCCTCATGTAAATTAATTAATTTTCCTCGCAAAATTAAATTAAATCTTAAGCTAGAAAATTAATTAACTAGAGTCAAATTAAGTTGTTTTAGGAAAATTAATTCTCCAAGTGGAAAAACTCATGGGTCTTAGAGGAATTAATCTTTGAAGGTCCCCCACTAAGGGAATATTGTATATTTCAAGAAAATTTGGACCCTTAGACCTTGGTGGTTAAGTCAAAGTCAATTTTTTGAGGAAATTAATTCAAAATAATTAATTTTGAGGTAATAAAATGGAATTAAATGATAAATTCGAAAAATTCCTCAAAAATAAAAATTAAGGACCAAGATTAAAATATTTTGAAGTGTTTATCAACAAACGAGACTATTTTGACAAGGATAAAAGAAATTAGCCATTATTTTTCCACTTGGAATATTTATCTATAAATTAGAGAGTCAGTTGAGTCTCCAGCATTTTGATATATGGCTATAAAATTGCTGTTGAAGCATCTTTGTAACACTATTGTCCCACTGGGAATTATTTTTTCTATCATAATAAAGACTTTGGGGGGAAATTCAAGGTGTTCATGCTTATTTATTTATGGTATACAATGACTAAATGCATCCCTATGTTGCGCTGGATATTGGTAAGATCTGTTTTTCATTAGATGGAGATAAAATTGTGCTATTGATAGTTTTGGGATAATATTAGGTGGTTTGATTCCCCATGTAATTAACATATTATTTTTAGAGATAAATGCATAGTGTTTGCAAGTACTTCAGTCCTTGGCCTCCACGTTCACAAACTTGGACAAAATTCATTGTTGCTTGGATCCCAAATAATTTTATGGTGGATTAAATATTCGCTAAGGCTATAGTGCACATTGAGGTTTATATTTTGATTTTAGCCATTCATCAAAGGAAAATCCACATAATATTTTATCAAAATTTCAAATTTTCAAAATCCATGTATATTTGTAGGTCTTGTAAATAATTTTGTAAATTATTTTTTCGAACTTGGGTTTTGGGGGTTTAAGAAATTTTGTATATATTTGGGGTTTGGGTGTTTTATTTCCATTTTTGCAGGTGAAGTCAAGAGAAAAGGCTGAAGTAGAATTAGATTTAGTCTCTTGAGGGTAAAATCCAGTCTCTAGAAAATTTTTAGGGTCAACCACTGAACATTTTGCAGCGAATTTTAGATCTAAAGGAAGAAATCGACATTGGAGACCTGAAAAAACCTTGATGTATAGGGTTTTTAGACTATTTTTGTAGGTTTCTTAATTTCAAATCAGGGGAAAAAACCCATTTTCTGAATGCCCTAACCCTTACCCAACCTAAAGGGCTAGTGTTTGGGACCTATTTTGCAAGCATTTAGAAGGCCATAATTCCTACAAGGAATATATCTCATTGCAAACAATGGTTTCTTCAAAGGATTGACATTTTATATCTAACAATTTGTTTTGTAGCAATTTTAGGGTTAACATTGTGTTTTCAGGTGTTCACCTTCGTTGGAAGTCTTGCTAGCCATCTACAAGGCCCCAAGACCTCTTGGTTTGCTCTATAAACCCTTATTTTTCAATGTTTTACTATTGTTGTAATTTTTATTTTATAACAATGATATAATTTCCCAAAAATGCAATCAGTTGGTAAAAATATTATGAAATTGCAAAAAAATAATTTTCCTAAATTTTGGTCACTTGGGCACTCATCATCTAGCCTAGATCTGATTTTTTTCTTGCTCGAATTTACTGCATAACTGAGCATATCATGCCACGGTTCAAGTTGGTTTCTTGGATGGTGGAAATGGCCTTAAACCTTAATTCTTGAGTTCGATTAGTGGCATGAGTTAGTTGAAGAACTTCAGAAGCTGAAGAAAGAGGCGGTACTCTACAACACCCCAAAAAAATGAAAAAAACTGAGCATATCACATCTGCAATTTTCTGAATAACACACATAAAAAGGCTCAAAAATTTGATTTTTTAGTTTGGAAAATTTATTCTAAGTTTTGGGCCTAATTTGGTACTTGTTGTGGCATCAATAGCTCACTGATTTTCTATTTACTTAATACTGTAACAAGTTATATCATATCTGAATATTTTCTGAATCATACACATTAAGAAGCTCTAAAAACTCATAAAACCTCATTGGTAAATTTGTTTAAGTTTTCAAGAAGTTATGGGCATATCTTGGCACTAGTAACTCACTAAGTGCATGATTTTATTACCGTTGTAATATGAGTTTTCAGATATGATTTTTGCTAAATATAATATCTTAAAAGGGTTGAGAAATAATTGTTTTACCTTGGCAAGTTGTTGGTCATCTTAGTATTCATCCCTAGTCATTATATGCTTGTCATCTCTTGGATTTAAAGTGTTTTCCTAACTACTGTCATAAGGCTAATAAGTGTTGAAATTTATGAAGTGTTATTGTTTATTTTTATTATCTAAGTTTGCACTTAAAGCACTCACATATCTAGGCTCTAATTTGTTGATCTTATTGATGGTTTTAAGTCACTATGGGCATTTGAAATCTAATTGGAATCTTGTGGATTGATATATTGGTTAACATTAAAACTTGTATCCTTAAGCACTTGTCTGGTTTTAAGATTGCTTTCTAGTCATTATTAAGTACTCTTGTCATTAAAGGATAATCACAAATTTAAGTACTTAAAGACTTAAACAATTTTAACTCAAGAACTTCAGTCATCCATATTGCATATAAGAGTAGTTGCACTTAACAACTTACCTCAAAACATAAGCTTGGTTGATAGATTCCTAGGGCAATCCTTTCTCATTTGACTTGAAGGATTCAAATGTTCTTGGTGGTTAACAAAGTGACATTGCAGTTGTCAGAGCCACAGTCTCTGCAGTGTTGAAGGCACTGGGTGGTTGGAACATAGGGGGAGCTATCATTAATCAGGCCACTGCCTGCTTCTCGTTGGATTCCATCCCACAACTTACCCTGAGGATTGTTTCTCAAAACAATTATGGGAGAGGTTCAACTTACATTAGGCATTTAATCTAAAATTAACCAATATCCTTGCATCACACTTAGGTATTAGGAGTTGCATTTCATATAGGTTAGTCGTTCATAAAAGAAGTGATCGTCCACTTGGTTACTTGGATTAAATTTATAATAAGAAAGAGATTTTGACTCCATGAGGTACTGGTATCAATTTTAAATTCAATAGAATCCTTAATCTTGCCAAATTTTACCAAGTAGCTAGGCCACTCAACTGTGTCTCCCGAACAAGTTGGTTCCCAACTTGTTTTCCATCATCTTGTCTCCATAGGGAATACCCCCCATAGCATGCTATTGTGAGACAAATAGAACGGAGTGTGTGGGGATCAGAGCGATAATCCCTACCTTGAGCGGTTGTCACGGTACTTGTACGATATGAGCCACAACATCTCCAACAAAAACTAACTTCAGACCTTCATGAATGAATAGTGTTATCACTAAGAAAAAATGAAGCATCATTTGACAAAGTCCTAGAGGTTCATGTATCAAAGGTAGGGTTATAGGATTCATTTTTCATTACTTGGTCAAGGAAAATTTTAAATTTTTCTTATTCAGTCTGTCCTAAGGTCTAAATCCACCCTCATTCAAATCCTCTCATGTCACATCAATCATGATTTTCTGAAATTTCTCATTTTCCAAGGTTTTAGCACCGAAAGGGTCATTTTAGCCAAGAAACCACACTTTCGTAGCGAAATACACTAAGAAATTTCACTTTTCGCTACGAAACTGCTAATACTTTCATAATGAAAATGCCTAGAAATACACTAGGAATGCTACGAAAGTAAGGTTTCCTGTCTGTCATGTCAAATTAGCTGTTAGGTGTCAGAAAATGATTTGAAAAAGATAAGTTAGATGCCATTCAAGTTAGTTAGGGTAAAATTATATCAAGGTACATGGTCAGGGCTGAAGTCATCATCACCATTTTAAGCATGTATGATTCATCATTATGTTATGAGTGGTCATCAAAAATCAAAATATTTCCAAAATGAGTCATTAATCATTCTCCATTCTCTCTTTGCGTGTTAATGAGCTCTGGAGAGATATTTCATTGAGCTCAAGCTGTGGCTGGTATTTGCAAATGTTTGCAGATATCACTGATAAAGTGAGGCAGAGAATTATCAAGCGAGGCTGAGAAGAATTCAAAGAAACATGGCTACAAAAATGAAGACAAATAAAGGTGGCCATTGTCTCAGATATGAGCCATCAGATATGAACCTGATAAATGAAGACCCAACAACTATAAAATTCTTCAGAAGGTCAGGATGTTTACAGTTTTCTGAAAGACTACAAGGCTGCCATGTACACGTTTCCAAAGAATTTTCCCTAAACTTCAATGGAACAACTACTAAAGTGGGGATGCTGAACCTCACTATTACACCAGATATCATTGCAGCAACAACATGGATTCCAAGAGGACAAGAAAAATGGTTCAAAGGGTTCAAATTCAACATGGAGGAATGCAAAGAGTTTATCAAGCCAAAAAGCAGTGAAGTTGACCTTACAAATGCCATTCCAAGGAGCTGCATGAAGGAAAATTTCTCAAAGCTACTACTCACTATCCAGAAATATTTCACATGTGAAGGGAGATATCATAAAATCTATTCTTACCATTTCAATCTTCTCATTCACATTGTTGGTAAGATATCTCTTGATCTACATTTCTATTTACACAGAAGTTTAGAAAAAATGGCAGATAAGGTCCAAGCAAAATCTAAGGGAAGTGAAACATCACTTTTTCATCATGGCTTAATAAAATCGCTGGTTTTAGATGAGTTACAAAGACTAGGAAGAGATTGGTCTTCATTTCTGTTTGTTAGTGGTTTTGAAATGGATACCCTTACCCCTAAGAGAACTCCTAAACCTAGAGGGTTACCATAACCTTTAGTGGAAGAACAAAGTGAACCAGTAGGGGTAGAGAAAATTGAACCAGTCATGATGGAAACAGAGCAATTGCAGAGATTTGATACACCCACTGTTCCACCTGCAAAACAAAAGTCAATAATGATCAAACCTGCAAAACAAGAGCAAGGTGTGAGTAAACAAAGTGGCAAAAGGATAACAAGGAACCAAACAGTAGCTAAAGGCAATTTAGAAGATATACTACATGCCATTGATATTGAAGAGACTCCTATAGTCCAGGCTGAGGATATAGATGAAGGTGGACAAAAAATCAAGAAAGCTAAATCTGCAAAAAAGTTAGAGTTTGAAGGTGAAGATGCAGGTTTTATGTTTCAGGCTAGGAAACCCATGACAAGACATGCTAGAAGGATGTTGGAGAGCGGTAAATAGGTTCATCTACCCACTGACACAGTCCATCCACCACAAGACATTATTGATATTTCATCACCTGCAGAAAAAGATCTAGTTAGCAAGCCAAAGAAAAGAAATGAGAAAGTAATTGAAAAAACAGAGTTTGAACTCCTTGAAGAACAGTTGAGGTTAGCTAACCATGAAATTGCAGTTATGAAGAAGGAGGAAAGGAAACACAATGTCCAAAAGGTTCAGATTGAAAAGATGAAAGAGGTTTGGGAAGAGCAGGTTGACACTGTATCAAAGACCCTAAACAATACACAACAATTGATCAAATGGACTATACCATTGAGGAAAGAGGTTAAACATGTTAGGAGAATGAACTTTCATTTGAAATATACCAACAGAAAACTGAAAGATCGAGTTAAATACCTCCAGGAACAACTAGAACTAATCCATGAGGAGCTGGAGAAGAAGGGCCTAAAAATGACAGTAGTTGAGGAGCCAATAGCTCAACTCATCATCAATGAGGAAGAAACACCTCAAGATTCTTAGGTTGGGGTGGTTTATATTTTGTAAGGTAAATGACATGTTGAAAACCAAATTATTACAGATGGAGGGTACATTTTGGAAGCTAAGAAAATTTTTGGAATTTTAATAGTTTTTCGCAGTTTCGTAGCGTTTCCTAGGCTTGAAGCTAGGAAAACGCCATGAAACCACTTGTAGCCTTTTTTTTGTAGAAAAAACCACTTTTGGTAACTTTCAAGGGGAGTAAATGATAGGAAGGATGTATCAGAACACGATGAAGACCATGCAAGAGAAAAAAAACAAAAATTCTGATGGTAAAGGTCATTTTTTGTATGCTAAGAAACTGTCATATTTTCGTAGTGTGCTGTTTTGAAGGTTTATGAGCAGGTTTTTGGGCAGTTTCGGACAAGTGGATACTTTCAAAGGGTCAAGGGACTTTTCCAGCAGTCATCCAAGACTTGAAGACCATCAGATGAAGACAACTCATTAGCCAAACCATTCGTTGAAGATAAGGACCTGTTTTCCTAAAAGATAGGGTTTGTTTCCTAATTTTGAGGAGGGTAATTAAGATGTCATGTAGTGATGAGTTCTATCACATCCTATTCGAACATGTGAAACATTAGTTGTCAAAGATGTAACTGTTTTAAGAGATAAGGTAGTTGATGTAATAAGTAGCAGTTTGAGTCCTATTAAGAAAATGACTGTTTCATAGTGTAGCTGTCATTTTCTCATTAAAGCACATGTTTTCCTGTTATGCAAAATGTCATTAGAAAAAGTTCAATGAATCTAGCCAAGAGGCAGATCATATCTCATGTAACAAGTCTATTAAAGGGTAGGTATTCGAATTTGTAAAGGGTTGGAGATTTTTTGGCAATACTGCAACTTTATGTAATTTAATTGTTTTCTATAATACAAAGGACATTTTCTTGACCAACCTGAGATTCTCATGGAGTTTTTAGTGCTTATTTGATCTATATTTTCTATGTGTACCATTTGCAATGGTTTTCATCTTTAATACTCAAAATTCATAGGTGTATGCTCTGACTTCCTTTATTGATGAAAAGGCTGTGTTATTTCATGTTTCATGTGTGATTTACCTCTGCTAAAAACTTTTACCTGCCTCAGCTTCCATGTCAAGAGAACTTACCACTGAACTACTGAACTTGTTGACTCCATAAGCGCAATGAATTGTAGACTTGTACTCTTTTCAACCTACACACATCACAATCAATTTATTTTCCAATTAGAGTTAGCCATTTAGATTCATCTTTATCAAATATTATTAACCCCTTTGAGAGAGCCCTCTCAGACTGAAGAGGCTAAACTTCAGTCACAAGTTGGTTTGACACAGTTACATGAAGTTGTCTGATTAGCAGCCAATCAAGTGCAATTTTGTGATAACAAATAGATTCAAAAATAATTATGGAATATAATTTTCAATAGTTGACCTCACAAAGGATTAATTTGGTTTCCCAAAACGATTGGATTGATCCCTTGAAATGTAATGAAAATTAGCCTCGTAAATTTTTTTTTAGCTTGATGGAATAGGGAAAGATTTATCCCACAAGATAGATTATCTCATTTTTCCAAGAAAAGGTAGTCTCGACCTCCAAAGATAAAAGAGATTTGGTCTCCCTGTAGTTGATAAATCTGGTCCAATAAAATAAATTCCAATATTTTGTATTAAATGTTGAACTCTAGGACTTTGGAAGTTGGCATCCATGCATAGGTATAACAATGTATGGGTCAGCTAAGATTAGCCAAGAAAATATGGATTAACAATCCCGCGTAGTCAAATTCTCACCAAGATTAACAAGTACAAACTTCAAGGATTGATTTTCGATCTCAACAATAACACTCTCTCATATCAGAAAAACTATTGTGATTAATATATATAAATAATTGACTTGGACCCACGCTTCATTTCTGGGATACATCGACACAACTATAGTATCTGCGTTCTTAAATAACACTTTGTCTCTTCAAGCAACAAATCAATTGCAGACACTCTTTTTATTTTTTTACTTTAAACAAACCAAAAATTATATCACCTGAATTGAACAAAAATAAAAATACTCTAATGGTTAAACTGTTCCTTTATCCATAGAAAATGCTTGCAATTTAACTAAACGTCTGGTGATATATATTTGCCGTAAAACAAGTTTGTAGCAACTATGAAACATGATTTATAAAGATTGGCAGGCTAAATATACCTCATTGCTAAATATTTTCAAGACTTCTCAATCTATTAAAACAATTGGAATCTTTGCGCTTTTATAGTTTCATCACATCTCCACTCGCAACTGCCTTCCTCCATTTCTCTCTCAGGATGAGAGCTTGCTTCATCTACTATCCGATGTGATCCCATCGATAAAGGATACTCATTATGGAGGAAGTTCCATTGGGATCCTTTAACCAATGCAAAGATGATCAACTGAACAGGAGTAATTTTTTTTATTAAATAAAGGAGTTTTTATAATAAATATGGAGCTCATAGACCTTCCTTTTCAGTGCTAATGCGAAACACTTCACCAACTTATAAAAATAAACAAATACAAATATCCGTCCTATAAAACTAAAAGTGGCCCCAAAAATCGCTTCCAGAGTGCTCAACGTCGAAGACCCTTCACGCTTCTGGGCAATTTTTCATGGTCTAATGACCCTTGAATTCTGGAGAGTCATGGATTTTCAACCCTGTACACAAAATATGGCTTGTCGTCCTTCCCACAACGACCGATCGGCCTAAGACTGTCCCACCTTGCACACAAATAACCGATCAATTCTGACGTCCTCGAATCTGTGCACAATAGTATGGCTGGTTGGCCCTTACAATCTACCGTCTAAATGGCCTTCGACCTTTCTGTGGATACATTGTTCTTACCTCCGAGTATGACCCTTGGTAATACTCGACGCGGTTCTTGACGAACACTAGTGCCTCAAATCGATTTCCTCACAATATTGTTTATTGGCTGATTAATGCACACAGTCACTAACTCAACCCCGTGGTCAATGTTAAATGTATTTGCTTGGCCCTTGGCCTCCTTGCAGCTCCTCGTATAATTGGATATAACTCCGCTCATGACAGTATGTCCTCTTGGACCTAAATGAAGTGTGGCCTCTCGCCCTGTAAAGCAACAAATGCATAACTATGCGGGCCTCAAAATCAGAAAAGATGATGTTGATAAATATGTCCTCTTGGCCTCTATCTCCTCCCCAAGAAATAAATATATGAAGGTATAACCCTCCGGACTGAAAAATGGTTCATGACAGTGAAGACACCAAAAACTGGTGAATCAAACTCGTCCCATTATGTTGAAGTCCATGGTAGCGAAGGATTTACTCCTGGATCACTGAAAATATATATAGTAATAATCAATCAACTTTTTATTCTTCACATAATTCTAACTTGAATGAAAAGATATGGTATAACATACCTAAATCCAATCTTAAAACCATTCACCTCAGCTAAATCATTTCCAAAATATTTAACTTGAAAAAAAATAGAAGGCCAACTAGGGTGATATCAAATACCATTGAATATGGACACCGCTCGCTAGGATGAGAAGGAAACCCACTGAAGTCGAGAATCTTACAAAAAGAAATCCCTCTAGGTGGCAAGATGCACAAATCTGATACCACTGTAGTATCCTAGACAACGAAATAATCAACAAATCTGAAACATTTAAGTGTTCTCGTAAAAATATTTTCAACAAAACACTGAACATAGAAGGGATATGAAAAAATGCAATCCTTATTTTAATTAATACTTAGAAAAACGATATTGCTCAATGCACATGAAATAAAAGACATTGAAGGACAATTGTCAACCCTGGATGGATCCACCAAATAAATTACAGACATGGGATTTTTTTTCCCTGGGATCAAACTATAATGGGCCTCGCGAAGTTCTCAACAAAGACAAAACAGATAGACAACTTAGGATTATCCAAATTCCTAGATCATATCCCCTTTTATAGGCTTGATGGAATCTCCAAAAACCTTATTTTATTATTTTCCCTAAAAAAATGAAGGAAAATATCGTGGGAAGGTACCATGGGAAAATACCACAATACATACCATGGGTAGATTCCATCCATTTTTTTTTTTTGTTAATTTGGTGGTACTTTCCATTTTCTATTTATATGTAAAGACAGGTTACAGTATTATAAGCATTCTTGGCCTCAACCTGCCCGCAGGAAACCAGGTCTGTTGGCCATCTAATACCATTAAAAGTTTGCCAAAAATGAAATTGTCTTCTTCTTCTATACATCGCATGAGCTAGTTGTCCTACTATTTCTATATGCTCAAGCTTATCATATAATCTTAGTTCAAAAAATTTCCAAAAAACCATAAAACAGGAAGTTTAAAAGTAGCTATTCATCTGAAGAGGACACCGGGGCTGGGTCATTGGCCCGAGACCCCGGCATATCAACCTGTTGCATGTGCTGTAGTAGTTTCTCCAGTCGTCCCATCCTGTCATCCAATCTCTGTATAGCTTGATGCTGGGTAAATTTAATATGCTGCAAGTTGGTATCAATATTTTCCAGCAGATCTTTGAGGAATAACTCAGTCTTTGGTTGTACTTTATACTCTGGAGGTTGTGCATTCTGAATTGCTTTTGCCAAGAGGCATTTCATTAGCCAATAAGTGTGAATAGTTTGGTTGAATAAGGTGAAGCGTCCCCGAGTATTGCCAGGGTCCTGAATGAAGTCCAGGATATCTGCTGCAGCTTCATTATCTTCAAGATTTATCTGCAACTCTCTTTCCCATCCTCGAATTTGGTTTCTGGTGGGAGATGAATTACCCACTATATAGTTCAACACTAGCTTCTCTAAATGTTCTTTATTTGTTTTTCTGCCTCTTTTCATTGGCTCCTGTTCTGTCTGGACCTTTTGCTTTCCTTTTGCTATATCTGAACGGAGACTGCGCTTTCCCATACTGGCTTTGGTCCTATCCAGTATAACACACAGAGAAATAATAACAGGTACAAAACCCAGAGTCATGATAAAACCCCTGCTTCTATTACCATGCATTCTGATAGTCCCATCCAAAACATGAGAAACGCAAACCTCAGAGACAAGGCAATTGAAGTGAATTTGAACTTTATAATTATGGTCGTGAGTATCAGGTTCAGGTTTGGGTGGAAGAACATCAACCTTGTCAGCTAACACTACTCTGGCCATGCACCTACAGGGGTCTTGACAGCCCTTTACATCCTCAGCCTTCAAACTAATAACAGATTCTAAACCAGTATTCATACAATCAACCGCATCATTTTTCGAATTCAATCTGCTAATGAGGGTCTTGGGTATAACACGACTCATATAGATTCTGTAATTTAACCTAGGGCCTAATGGTGAGCACCACAGACACCACAGACACCACAGAACGCAAATTTCCTGCATAGTATCACTGTTCATTGTAATGGCCCTACTTCTATTGACTTTAAAACTTCGACAGGGGTCTCTAAAACAGGGGCGGAAAGGGATTTTCAGTGGGGGTAAAGAGCAAAGCATACAATTTAAAATCCTAGCATGGCTTGTAGTATCTAACCAGTTCCGATTATGCATGGGCGGATTCATTAAAATGGGGACAGGAACATATACATACCTATCCTCTGAATCGTTCTCCCTCCTCAGCTCCCAAGCTTTTGCCCTCCGTAAACTCTGTAATGTTTGCATGAGTTTTTTGGGCGAGGGGGGTATATACATTACCTCAAACTTTCCTTCCCTCCCGAGCACTGACAAGCCAGCAACGCAAGTTACATTCATCATAATGTTAAAGCATGCCACCACCCACACTGCTAATCGTTTTTGGCGGTGCATCATGATAATCCTTAATTGTCCGTAGGGCGGTGTTCCGACCGATTGCCACCGCTTGTCCTATTACCTTGGTTCTCACCCCGATCGGGGGGATGCAGATCCTTATCTACTATCACCTGGAGTGAGTATAACTCAACTTCCCATATTGCATCGGTGGGCCGAGCATCGATAGTTCTATCATTGTTCTTGCATCCCCAATTTGCAAGGTAATCTGCAGCGGCATTTCCTTTCCTCCTGATATGCGCTGGCACCATGTAATGAATCCTCTTTAACAAGTAACTTATTTCTTGGATGAGGCCTGCTATCCTCCAGCTTTGGGCTACTTTCTCCCACGGCGTTCCTTGTTGCAGTTTCCTCAGAATGTTTGTTACTAAGGCAGAGTCTCCTTCAATTATAAGTTTAAGATAGTTTTCCCGGATTGCTATGCTAATACCTTGTTGAACTGCAGTTAATTCCGCTTCATTATTCGTTGCATGTCCCAAGTCTACTGCGTAAAACCGGCATACGTTTCCCTGCGAATTGCGAAAGATCCCCCCTGCTCCTGCCTGTCCCGGGTTGCCTTTGGAGGCTCCGTCAAAGTTTAGCGTAATAAACCCTGGTTGAGGTGGTGCCCAATGTTCCTCACTAGTCTCTCTCGGTGGCCTAAACTTCCATAAGTGCCTATAAAGCATTTGAGGTTTTAGATTGAGGTACTCAAGGATTTGTTCTTCGACTCCTGTCACTTTCCAATCTTCATCTGTCCAGCTTTCACTGAGGATTGTTTCTCTAATGTTCTCAATGGATCGTTGCCATGTTTGTTGCATTGGAAGCTTTATGTATTTGAAAGTTCTGCTATTCCGTTCTTTCCAGGTATTCCATATGAGGAATCCAAAGGATAAGCTAAAACAATAGGGAATATTACAGGTAGGGCACCCTAGATAAGAGTATTTTAAGAGGACTAGTGTTCTTTGAGGATAGATAATCCAAGTTAAGAATAAGTCCTAAAAGGAAATACCTTGTGGAGAAAATCAACGTAGATTCAAACTACTAATTGTAATATGCTAAAACAATAGATTTGAATATACTCTACCAATTTCGGAAACCAATTTACATGACTGTGAAATCACAAAGCATAAAAGAGAAAGAATTAAATCGCACATTATACAATGATTTCCTCGGGAAAGACTCGGCTAAAAACCCACTATCTGTATATTGCATTATTCAAAAAATATGAGAATATTACAATGCTTTTCTCTAACCTGAGAAACTTCTGCACTATTTATATCTGTCTCACCTTCCTAGACAAGCCTAGGCCAATACTTAGCCAATTTTATGCCTGCCCAGATACCTATTTACTTGCGCTATTTCCTTGGGTAATTAACCTCTATTAATTAGGGAAATCCCCATCCAATACTGCACAATCCATCTAGGGCCTTTTTCTGATTGCATGCACCACCTGTACAATTTGGATTATTATACAATTGATAGTACACTTCCCTTGAACTCCAATATAAATTGGGTAACTCTCAGTTCTAACATGCATGAGTTATTTATGGTTGAATCATCAGTTAAATAATTGATCATAGAGTGCATGACTCACTACTAGACCTCTCACTAGTTCCTCCATCAATTTTAACTAGTTAAAATAACTTTAACTTAGATAAACTGAATTAATTACTTACAACTCAAAATAAACTCAACCAAGGCTCTTGTTTTGTAGGAGCCACTCTACATGACTCAAGTTAGACCCTTGACTCGAATAAACTGAACCAACTAATTCAAACTAACTTATTTAACTCGTACAAGCTGTCATAAGATGTGTAATTGCAATTTTATTCTAACTTAATTCAAGAGAAAATTAAATTATAATTTTTCTTGGTACCATTTTCAACACTCCATCTCACAAAGAAAGGTATTATATGATACCTCGATCTTTCCTCTATGGAACTCAAACTTGCCTCTTGACAGTGCCTTCATTAAGATGTCCGCATCCTGTTTCTATGTAGGAATGTACTCTAGCATCATGATCCGCCTCTGCACACAATCTCTGAAATGGTGATATCGGATTTCGATATGCTTGGATCTATCATGAAAAAATGGATTAACCAAGGCTTTGATGCAACAATGGTTGTCACAATAAATCACCATACGATCCATCTGTTGAGAAAACAACCCAACAAGGATCTTCCTCATCCAAATAGCCTCACAAGCTACTTGAATAGAAACCATGTACTATGCTTCTATTGAACTGAGTGCAACTCATCTCTACTTCCTGCTGTACTAGGAAACTGTTGCTGACCGAATACTAAATATTCTGCCTGATGTGCTCTTCCTGTTAGATGGACTCCCTGCCCAATCTACATCTATGAAGCCTTGTAGCTTCACTCCCTCTGTTTGTATGTACCAAATACCAAACTGAGTGGTGCCTTTGAGGTATCTCAACACATGTTTGGATGCCTTCCAATATACTCTCTATTGAAGGTATCAAATCCTTCCGGCTGCTCTATGTACACCTCTTCCTCAATCACTCCATTGAGGAAAGATTTATTTACATCCATCTGATGTATTTTCCATCCCATCTGCGTTGAAAGTGAAAGAATATATCTGATTGAAAAGTAACTTTATACTAGAGAAAAGGTCTCCTCGTAATCTATTCCCTCCACCTGAGATAACCCCTTGGCCACAAATCTGGCCATGTGTTTCTCAACACTCTTATATGTTGCTTGCTTCACCTTGTAAAACCACCTAGATCCTACAATTGACATGTCCTCCGGTCTTGGGAAAATTTCCCATGCACTGTCTCTAATAATGGAGTCATACTCCTCTACCATGGCATCAACCCATACTGGTTGCTGCACTACTTCCTATAATGAGGATGGCTCAATCTCTACACTCCTACTCATAAGAGCCATGTAGCTAGTGTACCGATCTGGGGACCTTCTCTGCCTATGCTGTGATGTGGGTGCTCCCACATTCTATCTAGCATCATGCATAAACCTAACAACCTCTCTTCCTTCCATCTCTGGATGTCTCTACATGAGTGGGTGCTTCCACTCCATGCTCCTCTTCTTGTGGATGCTCCACATCTTGAGGTTCTTCTTTTAGAGCTAAAAGCTACTCATCTGCATGCATATGAAGCTCCCTCTCAAGGAAAATTTGCATGGCATTTTCTTCATCGAATTTCACATATCCACAAACCACTTTAATCATGTGAGATGGTAGGTACACCCGATAGTTGTGAGGTGTATCAGTATACCCGAAAAATATGCCCAACTCAGCTATTGGTTCTAGATTTTTCTGTGCATCCTTGGAAACATGAAAATAAATTCATGAACCAAATATTCTAAAGTGTGCCACATCTGGTTTATTACCTAAAAAATCCTCCTTTGGCGTACTCATCCTGAGAATTCGATGAAGACTCCTATTCTACACATATAAAACTATGTTTCATGCTTCCGCCCACAAGTGTAATGGTAGGCCCTACTCATGTAACATCGCTCGTGCAACTCCCACAATGTTTATGTTCCTCGTTTCTGCAACCCCATTCAATTGTGGGTTATGGGGTGCTATTAACTCTCATCAAATTCCTTATGATGCACATAATTTATTGAATTCATTCAACACATATTATCCACCGTTGTCGCTCCTAAGAGCCTTCACTTTCCTTCCCATGTCTTTTTCAACAAGTGCTTTGAACTCACAAAATTTTGAGAATGTTTGGTCTTTCTTCTACATGAAGAATATCCAACACTTGCATGAAAAATCATCTACAAAGATCACATCATACCTGTGATTGGCCATGGAGGCTGTCGAGAATGGTCCACACACATCTGAGTGAACTATTTCAAGGATCGCTTGTGCTCGACTGTCCTCATAATGAAAGGTGGATTTGGTGTACTTCCCTAATGTACACCCTTTGCATGTATCACACTTCTCAAGTGCACCCTTGGGAATTCCTGTAGAGATATGTTGCATGGTATTCAAAAATCATTGGTTTAGATGACCCAATATTCTATGCCACAACTCACCGATGTCTCAGCTTTGCATCTTCTCTGTTTTAGTGCTCCAACAAAATCTGTTACAACCAATTTGTAGAGTTTCTTTACCTGAACCCCGATCTTCTTAATTTTTCCTGTGGCTATGTGACAAAAGAACACATTTCCTTTGCTAAAAACCACATAGTAGCCATGGTCTTCCAACCTTGCAACTGAAATTAAATTCTTCTTCAAACTCGGAACATACATGACATCTTTCAATGTGAGAGGAGAACCAAACTTCCTATGAAAGGTAACAATACCGATGTCGGTTGCACTATACCTTCCATCATCTCCCATCTCGATGTGCATCTAGAGGTACTTCTCCTCCAATTTTCTGAATAAATATTTGTTGCCGGTCATATGGAATGAGGCTCCACTATCCAGGTACCACACACTACCCTCACTGATGACACCATGCATGCGATGAGGGCAAAATCCAACTTGAATTGTGAAGCAAGTGCTTCACCTGCCGCTCCTACCGAGGGCTTATTTCTGGCCTTCTTATGCATACACTTCATGGCATAGTGTCGTAGCTCATGACAATGAAAAAATTTAATCTTCGACAAGTCCTTCTTCTTTCCCGCCTGACTAGAATATGAATTGGAATGGGATGAATTCCCTTTCCCTTTCTTTTCCTTTCCACTTAAGGCATAGTTCTCCTCATCATCATGCTTTGATGAGGATCCATTTCTGGTGTTTCACTGAAACTCTTCTTGCACCAAGTATGATCGCAAACGATCCCACTCTGGTAATATCCAACTCAAATTGTGAAGCAAGTGCTTCACTTGCCACTCCTCCCGAGGGCTTCTTTCTGACCTTCTTGTGCGGACACTTCCTGGCATAGTGTCGCAGCTCGTGACATTGAAAAAATTTAATCTTTGACAAGTACTTATTCTTGCATGCCTAACCAGAATATGATTTGGAATGGGATGACTTCCCTTTCCAGTCAAGGCATATTTCTCCTCATCATCATGCTTTGATGAAGATCCATTTATGGTGTTCCACTGAATCTCTTCTTGCACCAAGTCATACCACAAATGCTCCCAATTTGGTAGCTTCACCCTTGCATTTATTGAATCCTGGTAGTTGTGCCAGCTCTTGGGAAGGCCTAAAAGTGCTAGGATCACCAGATCATATTTTGAAACTGTAACACCAACACTTCCAAGCTCATCTCGACATTGGGTAAACTTGGTCAACTACTTTGGTATTATGTCACCCTTCTCCATCTTAATTTTCCTAATCTTGTCCTTCAGTTCTAGCTTCCTATGGTCACTGCTGGTATGAAACAAATCAGTTAAGGCCTTCCACATTGCATATGGAGTTTCCTTTCCATGGAGGTTCGAGAAGATATGATCTCCAAATCCTTCCAGTAGAATCCTTATGGTATTTTCTTCACATTTCTTCCAGTCTGCTAAGTCCCATGTATCAGCTGGAGACGGTTTTGGGATGCCTTTTCAATGAAATCCTTCAATCCATTGTCCTCCAAGACTGCTTCCATCTAGTATCTCTAGGAAATTTAATTCGAGCTACCCTCAAGGGCATACTCAAGCCTCAACCCATATAACACCATCCTGAGCCTACTATTAGATCTCGAGAAGAAATCTGCAAAACTTATTCCCCCTGCAAGTACAAACTTGTATTCTTATCTTCTATAGTGATTTAATCTCTGATACCATGCATAAAATCCACATAGATTCAAAATTATAATTGTAATATGCTAAAAAAATAGACTTGAATCTAATCTACCAATTTTGGAAACCAATTTAACGATCACGTAGTCAAGAAGCATAAAAGAGAAAGCATTTAATCACACATTACACAATGATTTTCCGAAGAAAGACTCAACTAAAACCCCACTATCTTTATATTGAATTAGCCAGAAAACATGAGAAGATTACAATTCTTTTCTCCAACCCGTGAAATCTCTGAACTATCTCTATTTGTCTTCTTAGACAAGCCTAGACCAATACTGTCAATTTTCTGCCTGCCTAGATCCCTATTTCATTGCACTGTTTCCCTAGGTAATTAGACCCTATTAATTAGGGAAGTCCCCATCCAATACTGCATAGTCCATCTAGGTACTTTTTTCTGACTGCATGCACCACTTTTACAATTTGGATGATTATACAAGTGATAGTACAATTCCCTTGAACTCCAATATCAACTGGGTAACTCTCAGTTCTGACATGCAAGAGTTATTTATGGCTGAATCATCAGTTAAATGATTGATCATAGAGTGCATAAATCACTACTAGACCTCTCACTAATTCCTCCATCAAGTTGAACTAGTTAAAATGACTTAGATAAACTAAATTAATTAATTACAACTCAAAATAAACGCAACCAGAGCTCCTATTTTGTAGGAGCCTGTTGAAGCCCCAAAAATCGGGTCTACAACAAGGGGGATACCCACCCGGTCCGGACCTTGGTTAGCAATTCCTTTTCCGTTTGGTATAGTGGGTTCGACTGGGGATAATGGGACCAGTTTCCCAATATGTGTGTGTGTGTTTGAGATTTGATATTTCTTTTCTAAAAATTCCTAATTAAAATACTTTTAATCTATTTTTAAACTGTATTCTAAGAAATATCTGATTCTAAAATAACTCAAGATGTAATCTTTCAATATATGCGATCTAAAAGGATTTCAGATAACAATTGATAATAAAGATCATTCAATTATCATAAGAAAAGAATTCAATAAAGATAAACTATTTCACATAAGAAGTTAGATGAAACAGTTGTGAAAAACATATCGCATATCAAGCTATTCATATATCAAGTACAAATAAATAATTATCACTGTACAAAAATGCCAAATGATAACTCAGATATTCAAACATTAACATATAAACAACTAAACATAAATATTGCTTTTAACACAGAAAACAGAAACAATTAAGAGATAAAAATACCATTTATAATTGGTTTTACTTATGAGCTAGAAGCAATAATGATTTATCTCTTTCTTAATCCAACATCTATCAAGAGTACAAAAATGCAACATCAGTAACAGATATTAGACACAGATATCAATAAATCTCGTTCCATTCATTTATCAAAACCTCCTCTGAGGGTGCAGAAGTGCATGTTCTGAGGATAAGTTTTTGAAAAATTTCAGGACCCTTCTCTAAATGCATGAGAAGGGTTTAAATAATAATAACTAAAATCTAAAAATAGTTTATTACAAAAATTTAGGATTCGGTTTAAATGACCGTCCTTTTCCTAGGCAAAAATATAGTAAAACTAAAACTAAATCTAAAAATAAAGACCATCAGCTATCTACTTATGAATTTGATCTTTGATCTTGCAAGCATCCAACATTGTTTTGAGAAGAGGTGGTTGGCCGACTTCAGATTTCAACTGCCCTGAAAAGACAGAATCGGCAAGTGTAGGAGCAATCTTCTCAGCAGAATTAATGATGCAACTAAGCGCACTGCATTGACTATGGGGTTTTACTAGATATGTCCAGTAAGAATCCCAGTTTAATCTTGTTAGTTCTTGAATTGACTTTGCCTTTTCATTAGCCTTTTGTTTCCATTCTGTTTGTAATTGCTGTGCTTGCGGAAGGTGTCCCGGAATAATCTCTGAAATCAAATTAACTTTGTGCAAATTTTCATTTACACAATCAGTAATTTTTTCTGCTGCTGTAGCTGCTTCCTCTGCTGCTTTTTCTACTTCTCTGAGCTGTAAATCCCAATTGTTGAAGAGTAGTTCTTTATGACTATCATTTATGATCGGTGCTCCTGCTTTTCTTCCTTCCTCTGTCTTTTTCCATGCCATATAATTAGTAACTCTTTCATTAGTTAAATCATAATCATGTCGTAATTCTACGACATGATTAGTGATTTGATCACTTTCTTGACAAAAAGAGTTGTATTGCGAGATTTTCTGGCATAGTATGTCTTACTGATGCAGTAGTTGTTTTTTCAAGGAAACAGACTCTGAAATAAACTCTGGAAGCTTAGGGTCGTCTTTGTACTCTTCTTGAATAATCTGTATTTGTTTCTCTTTATCTGCCAAATTTTTCTGATAACCAATTTGCATCTTTTGAAGCTCTAGCTGTAACTCTTCAATTTTATTTGTGCTTCACTGTTAGCACAGGCTTGTTGCAATTGTTGTTGCAGAGCTTGTATCTAATCTTCTTTTTGATTTAATAATAGCTTTACCTCAGATGCTTTATCAATAGTTGCGGAGGCATAAGCTCCTATAATTTGAGATAGCTTGGCAAGATTGTTAGTTGGATCCGTAGTAGGATCCTTCCATAAGACATCTAATTGTTCTGCTTCAATAGAGATTGAGCTCTCTAGCTTTCTCTTTTTCCTCTGCTTTCTCACTACTGCTTTATACTGCGGGCTGTAGAATACGTCTAGAGGAGGAATGTCCTCTATATTGAGTACAATTTCAGAAGAGGGAGTGATAGGTATATGCTCAGTTTCTGTGATAGTGCCACCTATTCCCTTGCTCAAAACTTTTGTTGTCTGTATAGGGGTCTGTATATTTCTATCCTTCTACATTAAGCAATTGATTAAAAGTTTCCCATTCTTTGTCCAATTCAGTCCTGACTGTCGGTTGCTGTACATTGAGAGGTGGAAGGTTCAACTGTGGAGTGGTAAAAATCTGTTGTTGTGAAAGCTCTTTAGATTGAGCTGTATCCTTCACTGAGCTTTCATAATTATCAATCTTTTTAGAATGCTTAGAAGTCTCTTTGTCAGACTTCGACTTAGAATTTTCTGTATTTGAGCTGCCACTAAGACTAACACTAGGAGTTGGTTCCCTTGCGGGTTCCAAGCGTAAATTTTCCAAAGGGATAGTAGTTAGTCTTCTCTCTCTGTAAACTTTAAATTCCTGAAAATCTTCTGGGGATAACTTTGTTTGAGCTAAATGCAAAACTTCTTTAAATGAACATTTTGTTTGAAATATATCATCAAAAGGATCTTCTTCTCCAACAAACACTCTCACTTTGATTGCAGTGGTGAAATTTTTAACAATATCAATTGGATCAAATAATCTTCTCGAAAACTTGAACAGTTGTAAGCATGTAATATTGCTTACCTCTTTGAATGCGTGACCAATATCAAACAGTGAAAATTCTCCACAGGCTACGGGAAATTGTGGCCAAATGCCCTTTTTCTTCTCCTTTAATTCCTTTGTCAAACCTCCTTCACCGCAGGTTTGATAAGCAATCTCCCGAGCTACAAGTTTATCCGGAACATACAGGGGTAAAACATGGGGGGAAGGAGAGCTTCCAAAAACCCTTACATAAGTAAACAACTCTTCCCCGAACCATCTTGCGACAGGGAGAATGTCGACTTCTGCCTCCAGGGATAACCTTGGAGCATCCTTATTATACAATATTCTATACAGAGGCAACATTATGCCATGGAAAATTTTGTAAAAATGAAGAACAAAATTTGATTCCCACAACTCTTTGTGATAGACATGAATAGGCAAGGGATCATGGATTGTCCATTGCCAACCCATCAAAAAGAATTTAGAAACAAAACAAATTGAATCCATAACATAGGAAGATAGATAAAAAGGAGGATAAATCCTCTGGGAAATAGTCCGTTTGGACTGGTAATTGAAAATGGCAGCGACTAAATTATCAGACAAGATTTTGGCCCAGTCTACAATTGTGGCATTAACAACAACATTTAACAAAGGGAGCCATTCAGGCAAGACCATATTTATGTCAGGCTTTCCAAAAATCCTGCATAACATAGAAGCAGCAAAACAATATGGAGAGGTGAGCGAACCAGTACTGTACATACCGTGTTTGTTTTTCTTCAATGGTTCCTCTCTCTTGGTCCATTCCTTGGTGCATTCCGCCAAATTTACATTTTCTCTGGCGAACTTCTCCATAAATTGTTTGTTGTAGGTTGCCTGAGGTTCCAGTAAGTGATACATAAGCCTCAAATCTTCTGTAGTGAATGACCCGATGAGTTCTTGTCCTGGAGTTCTAAATTGCCTGTCCGAAATATCTGTGTTATCCAGCACCCATTTTATCATATCTGTATACGGAAGAATTCTCGGTCTTGCTGCTATTCTGTGAAGAAATGAACAAGCCAATTCTGTAAGAGACGCTTCAGAGGAATTACTTGATCCAACAGTAGCCGCGACTTCCATTACCCTGGGAATTTCTTCTTCGAGCAGGTTATGCATGCCCTCCCAGGTAGTGATACCGGCGTCCTTATTGCAAGCAGTATCCGCATACAGGGAAGCCATCTCTTTGATTTCAACACTCAGAACTTTCTCTTTCTTACCCATAATGCTCTGTGAATGCTTTGTATAGTCTTTTGCTCCTTCGCGCCTGCGGTGTTACGAATTAAGTGAGAGTAATGAGATGAGAAAGGTGACGGGATAGTTTTAAATGCTGAAGGCGGATAAAAGCATGAAACAACCTTTCAATCAAAACAAAATCCTTTCCATCAATGATTAACAATCCATTAATTAATTTTGACATCAAAGTGCATAACAGATATTTATTTATGAAGAGATTTACTTTGGACACCGCGCTAGGAGAATCTGCGATAATGCGATCTGCGATTTGCTGTGCAATATCGCAAAATCGCAATATCGCGGATCGCAATCATCGCAAATCGCAATATCCACAAATTGCAGTCTAATATCATCGCGAAATCGCAATATCGCAAAATCGTGAAATCGCAATTTCATAAAATGTAACTTATTAAACAACTTTTCTGCGATATGCGATTTGCGATAAATACTTTAATGTCTAGTTCTTTGGGATCGCGCTATCGCAATACCGCGGAATCGCAAATTTAAAAGATTATGTTTTGATAAATAATATCCACTTTTTGTGATGGATGCGGTATTTCTATTCAAAGAAGGATTATTCTTTGATCTATCATAAACTTAGGTTTACTTTAAAGATTTTCAAAGGAATTTTCCTAAGTTAAGATAGTACTTTTATTTGAGAAAGGTAATAAAAACTAATTAATATTTTTTGGATTTTTTTACTAAGGGTCCCCTCTTATTTAGTATTATGACTGATACTAAATAAGAAAGGGGGGTTGTTGCTGGCCACAACATTGGCGATTCACTTGGAAGAACCAGTTATCTCTGCCTTTCTTTTGAATTATCTAAATTTTTCAAAACAGAAAATTTTCCAGAAAATCAAGCTTTATTATAAAAAGACAAAGTATATTATGCTTGAATCTATAAATGATATTTCATTTCTTCTATATTCAACTTTTGATTATTCAATTCCTCAAGTTAGTCCTTGTATTTACATCAATCATTACTTGGTTTAAAAAGATAAAAACAAAGACTTCTCTATAAATCAGCTTTAAATATGCTCATTTGTCGTAGGTAGGGCCACTACTGCCAGCAAGCGTTTATAACCTCGACAGGGTTACCTGTTACCCAGTAATGATCCTGTATCCTACTTAGAGAAATATAAAATTTTCAAAGAGAAATCCATATTCACACTTATTGCTTTTTCTTTTCTTTTTTATTCTTAAAGAACAATGTCTTGGTTTGGTAGCCAACTCATGACAATGCCATTCACTTGATTTATAAGTTTGCTGAACAAGCTGGCTCGTGATGAGACCCCTTGTCTTTTGATTGTAACAATCTTGAGCCATTGCCCTATTATGGTATGCAGTATTGGCAAAGTCAACAAGCTATAATATCTATGATCATGATAAGTCGGCTCGTGATGAGACCTCTTACTCTTTAAGTTAAAAAGTGTATTATTGGATAATTATTTGAAGATTGTAATTTTCTAAGCAGGGAGGATATCATTGTTTCCTTAAGATAGCTCTGGACGACAATGGTAGAGTTTTAGAAGGAACTTTTTCTATAGAGAAACTTTTTTTTGCTATTGATACCTTTCATTGAACTGATATAAAACAATCTTTCACCAAAAGTTGCCTTTCATCAAAGTCTTCAAAGTTGAAACTAGTATCATTTCAAGACTAAAGTTTTTAACTGTATCTTTGAATAATAATGATCAATATTCTGACAAGAATTCTATTTATAAAAATGAAGAAACAAAATCTAAACAGAGAATTTATATCTTCTTTGTAAATTCCAAATGTAACCATTAACAACTTGTTTTATTTTGACAATAAAGAAAACTAATATACAAAATAGAAGAATGATCTCCTATGGAAAATATTTTTTGAGAATTTGTCGATTAACAGGTAAAGATTCTCTTTTTCCTGTTAAATCCTGTAACATAAAAGTAGATGGACCTATGATTTCTGCAATTTGAAAAGGACCAAGCCACATTCGTTGAAATTTCGTATGTTTTCCTTTTTCCTCATGCGCCTTGTCCCATTTTAAAACAAGATCTCCAACCTGAAAGTCTTTTCTGGTTATCATATTTGAATCAAAAGAAGATTTTACTAATGTTTGATGATGAGCATGAGTTATTTTGGCTTTTTCTCGCTGTTCTTCTAACTGAATTATTTCCATCTGTCTTAGTTGCAAGGAAGAAGTTGGTACTTCATCAATATATTGAACTAAGGCCAAAGAAGGAATTGCTAAATGAGTTGGAAGAACTACTTCTTTCCCATAAACTAAATTAAAGGGAGAAGTACCAATAGAAGGCTTCTGTGTTATTCGATCTGCCCATAAAGCATATTGTTGAGCCTCAAAATTGTACTTTCTTTTATTCCACTTTACCTCATTTTCCTTTGTCCATTGCTATCCTAGACCCAATTGATCAATGAATTTAGTTAAAATTACTTTTAGAATGATTTACATGACTGACTTGCTAAGTTTTATGATTTTTGTCATTGTAATGCATTTTGACCGGAACTAGCTGCAGAATGCAGACATTCCGTAGCTAACCGGCGATTCTGCAGTTGTCTTCACGTTTGAGTATGTTCCAGGTGGCCTCTCAAGAAAAACCGCATATGGGCATATTCCACGTCATGTCTACATGGTTCGTTGCTCACCATGAAGGAAGAAACGAATTCTGGGTATGGTTTTGGAACGTGGGAACACATTTAGGAAGACAGACTTCTATTAGGACTGTCTCAGTCCAGATGTCTTTTTCCTTTTCACGCAGCCACTTCAAGAGTCCTAATGTGATTCCGATAAGGAAAGACAATGTTCCTAAAATTGTTGCAAGTCTTGTTATTTACATTTGTTATATAAACACTTGGGAAACCGAGAGCTAGGCTAGATTTTGTTCTAGATTTTGCTTAGATTCTGTGCTACATTTCTGAAGACGAAGAGTGCTCTGTTCAAGTTATTTTCACTTTTAATGAAGCAGACAGTGTTGTTTTGAAAGCGTTGATTTGATTTGGAGTTAGATTCCGTCAGGTGGTAGAGGGCCCCTGCCTCTTGCACGGATTTATTTACGTAATTTAGATAAGTATTCTAGCTGCCTTTACGTTTTTGAATTTGAATTAGTAGTTGTTTTCATTAGCTACTGTGGTTATACTCATTCTAACTCTTCCAAAAGATTATAATGATGAATGGGAAATGGCTATAGTATTGTAGGGTTTAATTGTAGTCTCTTTTATTCACCATCACAGTTATACTTATGATAAGCACTCTTCCACAAGAAGAAACTCTTCCAAGAAATCTTTATACTTTCTTAAGCATGATTGTGATCTTGAACGTTTTAGTTGTGTGTTTTCACTAAGTACCATCGTTGCTCTTGCTCTTAAACGCTTGTCCAAAATATCATAATAACGAGTGGGATATGGCTATGATATCTTAGTTTTTCATTGCTTTCAGTCTTTACATTTGCATTTGCACTCAATTACACAGTCAGGATTGTTCTAAAAACTCTTCCACAAGAAGGAACTCTTCCAAAATACCAATCATGATGGACAAACAGACTGTATAATTCCATAGAATAATGCATGATAGCCTAGTTAGGATGCTCCAGAGTTTAATTGCACTTAATTCATGCTCAGTTATTTGGTTTTAAGTTTGATAATGACTTGTAGTTCAGCACTATTTTAGGCTAGTGACATTTTAGGTTCAGTTGTAGTTCAACTCATTGCATTTGCACTCCATATTCAGTTGCCATTCACTGCATATTAGATTACTTCAGTTGTTAAACTTAAAAAAACAACCTTCATTATTCACAAATCTCTTCTTGTTCTAAAATCCATAATTGATTCATAACCATATGAACAGAAGACAATATCATTTTAAGGCCTGAAGTACTTCTGCAAATTCCTGATCATCTTACAAACAAACATTTCCTCAATAGACTATTTCAAAAATCTATAACCTTTGAGTGAAGTGTAGTGCTATAAAACTGAGTTGCAGAATACAGTTAGGAACTAGATTTAGAGTAGAAGATCTTATGATGGTATGAATGTTTTACTCCAAACATACTTCAACAAATTTCTAATCAAGGACAAAATGTTGCATCATTATAAGTTAGTTGTTTAAACTGTTTAGTTAGGAAGATTTGCATGCTTAGTTGACCTTGTTTCAAGCTCTCTCTCAAATGCCTTTGATGAAAGAATTTGACAAGTTTAGTTTGTGTTTTGAATCATTTGCTTAAAAGTCATTATCAAGCTTTGCTTTTGATTATTCATAGTTTAGATTTGATTCTGTTTTTAATATTGCATTTGCATTTACCATTTGACATCAACCAATTAGGTTTCACTCTGTTTCTAATCATTAGCTTCCTTCCATTAGCTTTCTAGTAATTTTCCTTATGAACATAAAACCACCAAAAGATCAAAAACATCAGAAATCATCACAAAAGACCAAAAACATCATAAAATACTACACACAACTCATTAAGAAACAAGCACCTAGGTACATACAGTACACTTCACTTCAGCAGTTTACCAACCCTGGTTGACAATTAAATGAGCTCAATTTAGGAGACTAGATTGAGACCAAAAATTTTGGCGCCGTTGCCGGGGAAGTGAAAACTAGGTAAACTTTGTTTCTTAGCATCCAAAAACAATTATATGCGTAGGGAGAGAGATTCAAGGGGAAGATTTATAAGCAGCAGAGGTAGAAGTTTGATTTCTAGAACACCACTTGTTTCATCTAGATCCAGAGCTAGTACACCTTCAACTCATACCCATATTCCATCCTCTCTTGATCCTAGACTTCTAGAAGATCTAAAATCATATATCCCATTAGAAAAACCTTCCACTTCATCCACTGAACCTGCCATAGAAGAAGATCTAAAAACTCCTGTTAGGGACACAAACCTTTCCACTTCCACAAGAGAATCAACCATGGCAGAAGAAGGAGGAGGAGGAGTTTTTAATGGAGAAAACACACTGTTTGGAGGTAGAGGTAGAGGTAGAGGAGAAGGAGGTAGAGGAGAAGGAGATAGAGGTGCAAATGGAGGAAGAGGTAGAATAGGAAGCTCTTTTGGGTTCCCTATAATTGATGAAGAAACCAATACAACCATGAAAAACATTTCACCCTCTGTCCTTCCAAACTTCTATGGACTTAAAACTGAAGATCCTGAAACCTTCTTATTCGAATTTGAAGTGCTTTGAAGAACTTATGACTACTTACAAGATGCTCAAAAATTGAAATTATTTCCTTCAACTTTGAAGGGAGCAGCATTGAAGTGGTTTATGAGTCTAATCAGTAGTTCTATTAGAACATGGGAAGACATGAAACAAGCATTTCTAGAGAGATATTTGGATTATTGTATGCCGGTTAATCATAAGGAAGAAGTGTTCAATATGTTACAAAAAGAAGATGAAAATTTGGAAGATTTGTTGGAAAGATTCAATTACAACATCAAAAGGGAAAAAATGGAAAACCTAGATCAAGACACCTTAAAAGCTCTTTTGTTGAAAACAATTAGGGATGAATGGTTGGATATCCTTAACATGATGGGAAAAGGGGATATATCACAACTCGTACCGAGGAAGTCGAGTTGTATCGAAGCCTTGGAGTGGGGATGGTGTCATCGAAAGGTCAAAGAGATCCTGTCTTGCAAGGGCAAACAAGTACGCTGCAGGACGATAGTAGATCGAGAAATAGGTCACATGCTTGATGGACACAAATTTGACATCTTAGGGAGTCTTAGTGAACAAATAGACACCCTTAAGATACAAAACAAGCAAAAAGCTGAATCTGATGCCTTGGCAATCTTTTGTCCTAAATGTAGAAAGAAACATGCCTTGAGAGAGTGTCCTTTGGATGTAAAAGTTGTAGAAACCTGTGTCATTTGTTCTGAGAAACATGAGACCAATAATTGTCCTTCTCTTCCTAGTCTCAAAGCTGTCTTTCAGGAGGAAACTCCTACAGATTCCACAGAGTCTCTCAATTTTGTATCTAGAAGACCTTGGCAGGGACCTCAGACACAAGGATTCCATGATCAAATGTATAATCAACCTCCACCTTGGAATCCTTGGTAGCAACCTTGGCCCCAATTTCAAAATCAATCTCAGTCCTGGGCACAAGGAACACAAAGTCCCTATGGAAGATACTCTCCATACTATCAGTATCCACCATCCTATCCACCATACCCACATTTTTATCAACAAAATCCTCAACAAAATTTTCCTCAAAATCTTCAACAAAATTTTCAACAAAATCCTCAACAACATCATCAAAATCAACCACATCAAAATCAACCACTCTCATTACCATTCCCTCAAAAATCAAATCAATTGCCTGCTCAACCCATACCAAACCCCAATAATAAGAACTCTCAGAATACATACATGATAGAAGGCCAACAATTTCCAACTTATTTAATCACTCCTTTAGACCTTAGTGATGTTCAACTGAGGTCTGGAAGAATACTTGAAAAGAGGAAACCTTCTGTGATCATACAAGAACAAGATAATTCTGAGGAAGAATCCCTACGAGTGAATAAAAGTCTTGAGGAAGACACATCCTTTCAAGACCCACACATTGAAAAACTAAAACAAAAAGATCCAATAAATCCAACTCCTGTATTAGAGAAACCATCCACATCTACTTCTATACCTCCCTTTCCGGAAAGATTACAAATTGATAGAGGTGTAGAAAAACAAATCATGGTGCCTAATTATGATTTCTTAGATGAGCTGAGAAATGTTTGCATTAGAATTCCATTATTACAAGCCATCAAAGAAATCCCAATTTTAGCCAAAACAATAAAGGAGTTGAGTATGAAGACAACAAGAAAAAGAATAAGAGAAACCAAGAAAATTCAACTGGTAGGACAAATAGTAGACATTATGATGGGCAAGATTACTATTCCAAAGTACCTTGACCCAGGAAATCCAGTTGTCAAAATTCACATCAACGGAATTGAAATTCAAAACACACTCATTGACTTAGGAGTAGCAATAAATATCATGAGTAGACAAATCATGGACAAACTGAAACTTCCTAATCTTCTCTTTACACCCACACTATTACAATTAGCAGATAGATCTGTGATCAAACCAGATGGGGTAATAGAATACATTCCAGTGTCCCTAGATTCTTGGGAATACCATGTGGATTTCATGATCCTAACTCCTAAGAATAATCTAGGAGGCCATCCTGTTATATTAGGAAGACCTTGGTTGGCTACAGCTGATGCTTTTATTAGTTGTAGGTCCGGTGATATGTATATTTCTGATGGTATTTCAACTAAGAAATCTACTTTATATCCTCCAGCTAGGACAATTACAGATCTAGATGACACTCAATGGATAGAGGATGAAGAATATTTACAACCACTCTTCACAATTTCAGAAATTGGTGAAGATAATCAAATTCTGAATACTCTAGAAAAATTTGAATCCTCTCCAGAACACAAACATGAATCATTTCGGGAGGGATCCAATATTGAATTTTTGTCATCTAGGCAGATGTCTCTTCATTCTATGGACAAATTTGGCAGCTCTATAAGTGAAATTTTTCCAGGAAAAACTTTGAACATAAATAAGAACCTAGAAAAATCTCAACAAGAAGAGTTAGTCAAAGTATTACAGAGACATTCTTCTGCTTATGCATGGGAATACACTTACATGAAAGGGATAAGCCCCAAGACTTGTACTCATCACATCTATATAGAGGCAAATTGCAAACCAATCAGACAACCTCAAAGATGGATGAATCCAAATCTTAGGGAAATTGTTAAAGAGGAATTGCAAAAATTGTTAAATGTTAATTTCATATATCCTATTTCAGATAGTCAGTGGGTTTCTCCTTTGGTAATTGTGCCAAAGAAAAATGGAAAATGGAGGGTGTGTGTTGACTATCGAGAACTAAATAAAGCTACTCTTAAAGACCATTTTCCCTTACCTTTCATAGATCAAGTATTAGATACATTAGCTGGCAAAAAGTACTTCTCATTCCTAGATGGGTTTAGTGGTTACAATCAAATCCAAGTAGCACTTGAAGACCAAGACAAAACCACATTCACCTGTCCTTGGGGTACCTATGCCTACCGAGTATTACCATTTGGATTATGCAATGCACCTGCAACATTCCAAAGGGCAGTATTAGGAATTTTTTCGAATCTAATACATGACTGTGTAGAGGTGTACATGGATGATTTCATAGTTTATGGGGACACATTTGAAGAGGCTTTAGAAAACTTGGAAAAAGTCTTAAAAAGATGTCAAGAAGCAAACCTTTCACTTAGTCATGAAATTTTTTTTATGATGTTTACTAAAGGTATTGTTTTAGGGCACCACATTTCAGGGGATGGGATTAGAGTTGATGAGGAAAAAGTTGAAGTCATTTCTAACCTATCCATTCCAAGTTGTCAAAGAGATGTTAGAAGTTTTCTAGGATTTACAGGGTATTATCGGAGATTTATAGAAAACTTTACCAAGATAGCATCTCCACTCTTCAAATTACTCACCAAATATTGTGAATTCAAGTGGACTTCTGATTGCCAGTTAGCTTTTGAAACCCTGAAAACCAAAATTTCTGAAGCACCTATATTAAGGGGACCTAACTGGAAGTTACCTTTTCATATCTCGACAGATGCTTCCGATACAGCTCTAGGAGCAGTACTGGGACAAAAAGATTTAATTCCCTATGCCATCTATTATATCAGTAAAAATTTGACTCCTGCAGAGTTAAACTATACTGTAACTGAAAAAGAGTTTTTAGCCGTTGTTCATGCCATAAACAAATTTAGACACTATATAACAGGCTATGAAACTTTTATTCACACTGATCATTCTACAATTAGATACCTAATGAAAAAATCAATTACTAATGGCAGAGTTATAAGATGGTTGTTACTCTTACAAGAATTCAACATTACTATTCTAGATAGGCCTGGAAAACAAAACACAGTAGCTGATTTCCTATCTAGACTCCAAAATATCAAAGATGACACTCCGGTTGAAGATCAATTTCCCGATGAATATCTTTTTGCAATCTCTACTCAAACTCCATGGTTTGCTGATATTGCTAATTATTTAGTTTCGGGAAAATTTCCTTCAATTATGAATGCAAGGGATAAAAGAAAAATCATTTGTGATAGTGCAAAATATTCATGGGTTGCTAATGAGTTGTACAAGACAGGTCCAGATTTGATCATTAGAAGGTATGTTCGTGAAGATGAGATGCCTGAGATTCTCAAGGCATGTCATGATGAACCTTGTGGCGGACACTTTGCAGATAAGAGGACAACCTATAAGATCCTTAATTTAGGATATTATTGGCCATCTTTGTTTAAAGATGCAAGGGAGTATGTAAAAAGGTGTGACAGTTGCCAAAGGGTAGGGAAACCTTCTCCTTCATGTGAGATGCCATTACAACCTCAGGTACACATTGAACCTTTTGAAAAATGGGCTTTGGATTTTGTAGGACCTATTAGTCCTCCATCAAGACAAAAGAAATATATATTAGTTTGCACCGATTATGTTACTAAGTGGGTAGAAGCTAAACCATTACTTGTTGCTAATGAATCATCTGTAGTTACTTTTCTTTTTGAGGATATTTTTACTCGTTTTGGTGTCCCAAGGGAAATTGTTACAGATCAAGGAGCTCAATTTACATCAAGGCTAGTAGAGAAAATGATGGAGAAGTACAAAATCAGACATAGAAAATCTACTCCTTATCATCCACAAGCAAATGGTCAAGTGGAATCTACTAATAAGATCATTGAAGGAATCCTAACAAAGATTGTTCATTTACATAGAAGAGATTGGGTAGATAGGCTTCCTGAAGCCTTGTGGGCCTATAGAACTACATGGAGAAACACAACAGGCCATACTCCTTATGAACTTGTTTATGGAAAGAAAGTTTTGTTTCCCATAGAGTTCCAGATTCAAACTTTCAAAATGGCAGTTCAGCTAGGACTTGATTTAACTGAGGCACAAAAGCATAGATTGGAGAAGATTAATGAATTGGATGAGATCAGACAAGATGCAGTTCAGAAAACAAGTCTAGTCCAACAGCAAAGGACTAGATGGCATGATAAGTACATCAAAGAGAAGAAATTCAAAGAAGGTGACTGGGCTCTCTTGCTTGATTCAAAATTCAAGGATTTTCAAGGTAAATTTCAAACACATTGGCTAGGGCCATATGAAATTGTTGAAATTTTTGACAATGGAGCAGTAAAAATCAGGACAATATATGAAGAAGAGGTCACTTTTCTTGTGAATGGTCATAGATTGAAGCTGTATCACAAACCACTCTCAAGAGAAGAATTTGTCAAGAAGTTCCAAGAATGCAGTGATGTGAAGTTAATGAAGAAGAATTCTTCTTCTTCATCAACTTGATTAAAATTTCTGAAGTATTTCTTTGAAAAAAAAAATAAAAAATAAAAAATAAAATAAAGGTATAAACATGAAAACCAATCATTGATTGGCATGTTTATACAAAAAATATAGGGTGAAAATCAGAGTCTCTCTGACACTCTAACTTTTCCCATTTTGTTTTTACAAGCAGCTGTTACAAAATCATAAGTTCAGATCCATAGTGCTTATGATCCATCTCATTTCATTTCACTTCATTCACTTATCCATCCATATTCCATTTTATTCATTCATTCATACTCTACTTCATTCCATGTTTCATTCATCTCATTCCATACTCCATCCATCTCATTTTCATGTCAAAATTTAAAGTTTGATGTCTTGCTGTAAATGAATAAAACATGTCATGGATTGCAGGGCAGTTCTTATGTTCTTTCACTCCATTTCATAAACTGAATCCATTCCATTTCATCATCCACTTCATACATATCATAACACATCATCCATCTCCATTCATACCACATAACATTTCACCTATATTTCCAAAAACCACTCCATTCCATGATCAAAATGCTCTACAGGTACATTCTGCAGCTTAATAGACATTCTGCAGCTGTTCAGCCTTTCCGCAGCTATCCAGACATTCCGCAGCTACAAATCCTGAAGGCATTAGTCAGCAGACATTAGAATTGCAACAAAATGATCCAGTGTATCCATGAATAAAAAGCATCAAGAAGGATTATGAAGACTCTTCCAAAGGTGAACAAAGAAGACAAAGACTACAAAAATCAAATGAAAAGCAAAGGTAACAAGTTTAGATTATAATGGCATTTCATAAAGTTTAGCATAGTTTTAGTTATGAATTGTTCGAAAAGGTTGTTTTAATTATTTTTATTGATCAAGACCAATAAACCTTCCACAAACTTTGGATTAAAATCTCTCATTTCAAATTCCATATCCGACATCATTTAAGCGGTTAAAATGGTCGAGGTATTTGAATTCTTCACGTCTCTTAACCAAATCATTCAATGATGATTCTCTTTGCCGTTGTAAAAATCTCCGCCGTCTTTTCAATCATTAATTCGTTTCCTCCACCTCACTCCATTACCTCATTCCGTGACCACTGCCATCACTCCATTCTGTAGCCGGCATTTCATTCCGCAAACAGAGATATTCTTATCATTGTGAGCAGAGCAAAAGGGTAAACACAGAGGTATAGCAGCGTGAGAATTTGAAGCCATTTGATTCCGTGGGCAGACAAAGTATCACTGTGGGCAGAGATTGAGCATTATCACTATAAACACAGAGGTATAGCAGAGAAGAATTTGAAGCCATTTGTTACCGTAGACAGAGATATAGCAGTATGGGAATTTGAAGCTATTTTCCACCGAGAAACAGAGGTATGGTAGTGTGGGAAATTTGAAGCCATTTGTCACTATCAAACAGAGGCATATCAGTCCAAAGTTTTGAAGTTGTTTTCATTGTCAACCAGAGGTATATCAGCTCGAAGTTTGAAGATGTTGTCACTGTCAATCAGAGGTATGTCATTCCAAAGTTTGAAGCCATTGTCATTAAGAACTTGAAGCCATTTCAATTCGAAGGTGAAAGTTATTGTTTCTGTGGGTAGAAGAGTGTTAATCTGAACATTGAAGAAACAATTATGGGTTTCATAGTAAGAACTGAACCAGTGGGTTCAAAATACTTAGAAGGCTACCCTCAATGCAAAGAAATGTTGCAACAGATAGGATGGCTTCAATTTTTGGAGAAATTTAATGGCTTCCACAAATAAGTCACTAAAACATTTGCAAGATCATTTCAAGGAACTGAAGTTGAAGTGGGAGATGTCAAATTTACTGTCACTGAAGTTTTCATTGCAGAAGCTACAGGGTTGCATAGAAATGGAGAGAGATGGTTCAAAAACAGAGAATTCCACAATGAATCCCGGAAGCAAATTCTAAAAACACCAGGTATGGACGTCACTGTATTTAAGAAAGGAATTCCAAGTTTTGCATTGAAAAATAAATGGAGAAACATACTACTTCTTCTGCAAAAATTTATTACATGTGAGGGTAGATATGGTACATTTTATGTCTACCACATTAGATTGATAATGCATTTTCTGGGGGAAGACTTAAACCTACCCTATTTCTTGCTTCAAAGCTTGAAAAAGATGGCTTCCTATGTTCAAAGAAGGGTTCAATTTTTAGAGACAACTTTATATCATCATGGTTTGGTTAAAATTTTGATTGAACATCATTTAGCCAAAACAAATGATACATGGGACAATTTCTTGATAAGAAATCATTTTGAAGAGCCAAAAGAACCCTCACCGGAACCACAACCTACAAGGAGAAGTAGAAAATGGAGAGCTTCAAAAGTTGAAATTGACAAAACATTCCAAGAAAGTAGTGAGGAAATCATCTCAGAGAAGTTGACTCAAATCAAGAGACAACTTAAGAAAGAAAAAGTAATCAGGAAATCTGCCATGGAGAAAGGAGAGGGATCTTCTCAGCCTAGAAGAAGCCACAGACTAAAGGGGAAACTAAGGAAGACTCAAATCAAACAAACAGGGGTGATTAATATAGAAGATGAGGAAACATCCATTGAAGAAGATGTTGAAGAGGATTTTAATGAAGGAACCCCTGAAATTGACCCTGCTCAACAAGAAATTTATGACTATGTGGAAAATTTGGAAAGGAGAGCTTCAGAAAGTAAGGAGATAACCCCTAGTCCTCCACTGTCTGAAATAGATGTATTAAGAAGGGATAGGTATGAGTTGGAAATACTTAATAGACACATCAAAAATGAGAATGAAATTCTCAAGGATCAAGTCAAGCTCAAAACTGATATGAACTCAACCTTATCCCTACATATAGATAAAGTGGAAAAGACCAATGAAAAGTTGAAGAAGAGGAACAAAAAGCTAATCAGGGCACTTACCAACCTAAGGTTCAAACTTGTTATCAGAAAACCCAGAAGATCTTTAGCTTCCAAACAAAGGAGAAGGAGAGGATTAGATGTTCTTGCAGAAGCCTCTGAGTTCATAGGATAATTTGCATGAGGACATGCAAAGAGACAACAGTGGGGGTATGTTGAGCCTCAAAATTGTGCTTTCTTTCATTCCATTTTACCTCATTTTCCTTTGTCCATTGCTATCCTAGACCCAATTGATCAATGAATATAGTTAAAATTACTTTTAGAATGATTTACATGACGAACTTGCTAATTTTTGTGATTTTTGCCATTGTAAAGCATTTTGACCGAACTAGCTGCAGAATGCAGACATTCCGTAGCTAACCGATGATTCTGCAGTTGTCTTCAAGATTGAGTATGTTCCAGGTGGCCTCTCAAGAAAAACCGCATATGGGCATATTCCACGTCATGTCTACATGGTTCGTTGCTCACCATGAAGGAAGAAACGAATTCTGGGTATGGTTTTGGAACGTGGGAACACATTTAGGAAGGTAGACTTCTATTAGGACTGTCTCAGTCCAGATGTCTTTTTCCTTTTCATGCAGCCACTTCAAGAGTCCTAATGTGATTCTGATAAGGAAAGACAATGTTCCTGAAATTGTTGCAAGTCTTGTTATTTACATTTGTTATATAAACACTTGGGAAACCGAGAGCTAGGCTAGATTTTGTTCTAGATTTTGCTTAGATTCTGTGCTACATTTCTAAAGATGCAGAGCGCTCTGTTCAAGTTATTTCACTTTTAATGAAGCAGACAGTGTTGTTTTGAAAGCGTTGATTTGATTTGGAGTTAGATTCCGTCAGGTGGTAGAGGGCCCCTGCCTCTTGCACGGATTTATTTGCATAATTTAGATAAGTATTCTAGCTGCCTTTACGTTTTTGAAGTTGAATTTGTAGTTGTTTTCATTAGCTACTATAGTTATACTCATTCTAACTCTTCCACAAGAAGAAGCTCTTCCAAAATATTATAATGATGAATGGGAAATGGCTATAGTATTGTAGGATTTAATTGTAATCTCTTTTATTCACCATCACAGTTATACTTATGATAAGCACTCTTCCACAAGAAGAAACTCTTCCAAGAAATCTTTATACTGTCTTAAGCATGATTGTGATCTTGAACGTTTTAGTTGTGTGTTTTCACTAAGTACCATTGCTGTTCTTGCTCTTAAACGCTTGTCCAAAATATCATAATGACGAGTGGGAGATGGCTATGATATCTTAGTTTTTCATTGCTTTCAGTCTTTATGTTTTCATTTGCACTCAATTACACAGTCAGGATTGTTCTAAAAACTCTTCCAAAAGAAGGAACTCTTCCAAAATATCAATCATGATGGACAAACAGACTGTATAATTCCATAGAATAATGCATGATAGCTTAGTTAGGATGCTCTGGAGTTTAATTGCACTTAACTCATGTTCAGTTGTTTTGCTTTAAGTTTGATAATGACTTGTAGTTCAGCATTGTTTTAGGCTAGTGACATTTTAGGTTCAGTTGTAGTTAAACTCATTGCATTTGCACTCCATATTCAGTTGCCATTCACTGCATATTAGATTACTTCAGTTGTTAAACTTAACAAAACAACCTTCATTATTCACAAATCTCTTCTTGTTCCAAAATCCATAATTGATTCATAAACATATGAACAGAAGACCATATCACTTTAAGGCCTGAAGTATTTCTGCAATTTCCTTGTCATCTTACAAACCAACATTCCCTCAAAAGACTATTTCAAAAATCCATAAACTTTGAGTGAAGTGTAGTGCCATTAAACTGAGTTGCAGAATAGAGTTAGGAACTAGATTTAGAATAGAAGATCTTATGATGGTATCAATGTTTTACTCCAAACATACTTCAACAAATCTCTAATTAAGGACAAAATGTTGCATCATTATATGTTAGTTGTTTAAACTGTTTAGTTAGGAGGATTTGCATGTTTAGTTGATCATTTCTCAAGTTGAGTTTATGTTTTTAATCATTTCCTTAGAAGTCATTATCAAGCTCTGTTTTTTCTTAGTCATAGTTTAGATTTGATTCTGCTTCAGTGTTTGCAATTGCATTTGTCATTTGTCATCAACCAATTAGGTTTCACTCTGTTTTTAATCATTAGCTTCCTTCCATTAGCTTTCTAGTCATCTTTCTCGTGAACATAAAATCACCAAAAGACCAAAAACATCATAAATCATCACAAAAGACCAAAAACATCATAAAACACTACATACAATGCATTAAGAAACAAACACCTAGGTACATACAGTACACTTCACTTCAGCAGTTTACCAACCCTGGTTGACAATTAAATGAGCTCAATTTAGGAGACTAGATTGAGACCAAATAAAGGATCAAGCAGATTCTGTGGCACTTTTTCAAGGCTAGGACTCATTTCATTGCCCAGAACTCCATGAAACTTTCAGAAATGAAAAATAACATCAAAAAATTATATAAATGTAAATACTTGAACAAGAAATTTAATAAACCCCTACTATCCATGACAGACATTTGGACAAACATGTCACAAATATACATTCTACAAGTTTAAATAACATATTTGAGAATAGGTGTCTCACACTTATACAAGAATCACTAAGAATCATTGATGCATCATAAAAATAACTACAATACCATATATTAAGCCATAAGTTCATTTTGAATTCAATGTTTAACCAAAACATCATGAGAGCCACATGTTAGCACTATCATAAACCTCAACCATAACTGGCGTACAACCAATAGAAATATCAAGGATATAACAATGATATAAAGCACATATAAAAAATTATATTTACCCATAAAATACCAAGGAGAGATATATTTTATTGATTATTTCATAGGCCGAACAGGTATGGGAATTCCATGAACCACCAAACCATAGACTAGGCCAAACCAAATATTTATTTCAGCCAATCATTGCCATGCCATATTTCAAGAAATAATGCAGGACCTCATAAAACACATCAATCAAAACCAAAATAGGGCTTCTAGAGCCCAAACCACCTCAACCCTCAACCAGTGATTCCACCTCATGGTCAGACATCACCAAACATCACCAGATTTATCTCTACCCAAGATGTCTAAGACTCTAGAGAATCATTTCCAACCAGAGCTTCGAGGACTAGTAACTCGTCCCACAGATACCGCTGAGCTTCCAGATATTTTGTCTAACCAGGGCTTCCAAGACTAGTAAATCTACCCACCAAGGGCTTCCAAAGAGTTTTTCCAACCAAGGCTTCCACTACTAGTAACTAAGCCCAAGTTATTACAGGGCTTCCAGCGCATTTTTCCAATCAAGGCTTCTGAAAATAATAACTCAACCGACAACCAAAGGCATAAGAAAACCGACCAAAAAACAAAAGTAAAACCCACAACACCATGGCTATCTAGGAAATGGTAAGGCTAGTAAAAGCCATTTTCAATCCAAGAAATCATCCATGCAATGATAGATATTAACCAAATAACCACATGCATATGCCATGCATGCCAAAACTAGTAAGAGAATCATACATGTAACTCGGTACCTAGAAGAAAAAATCGTTGTAGCTTCTAATCCTGATGTCCTCTTACGCTTTTCATCTTTTACTTTTCCTTCTTTTTCAAATTACGAAATGCACCACACTCCTCCAAGAGTACTCCAAGAAAAATATAAGTATCTAAGTGTATGAGATACAGAGAATAGAGCGAGAGCTCAAAAACTGAATGGAAAAAAAATTGTGAGTTGATCCTCATAAGAATTTTTATTAATGATGCCTCTAATTTCTTCAATTTTCCATTATTTTCCTTCATTTTCCTCCTCACATGAAACTTGTGACCTTTCACCTTAATTTTCTCCTATTTCCCATTATTCTCATAAATAAATGCCTATAAATGCCACTTTTCCTTTCCAAAGCCTTAGCCATTTCCTTTGCTAGTTTCCATAGCCATAATAAACCATACGAACACTTCCACTAGAATTTTTTTTCCCAACATTTACCTTGGAATACATGTCACATGACCAAGGTATTGTTTTAACATTATTAAATTTTACATGGATTTTTGACCAGGGTTGTTACATATAATATATTTTCACACTCAAATATGTTTGCATCTCAAGATATTTGATCCCTCTCGACATTTGGTAGATCAAGAGTTAAGATGGGTCTAGACGGGAGGTTATAAAAAAAATTGAATTAAGTTTTTTGAATTTAATAATAGATTTAAATTTATAAACCAATATTGAATTACTTAAATTGTATTTTGAATAATTTATTATTAATAATATTTTAGATTAAAAATTGAATGAGTTACACATTTTCATCTTATTAAGAACTAACTAAATTATTTTACCTTTGACTACGTTTTCCTTGTGAGTATTG